>CAUYRH010008944.1:0-31381 GCA_963574655.1 Perodicticus potto
TCATATAGTGATTAAAAGGCCATGAAGGCTATGTTAAATAGTTCAATGAAAATATTTCAGATTGTATATGAAGTCAGCACATTGTGCCCCATGATTGCACCAATGTACACAATTATGATTTAATAAAAATTTTAAAAAAAAACTAAGTTAAGACTGGTAACTATGAAACTACTAGAAGAAAACATTAGGATAACACTCTAAAACATCAATCTTGAAGATATTTTGTATAACACCTCAAACCATAGGCAATCAAGGCAATAATAGACAATTGGGAATAAATCATGTTATTATAGAGAGCTTCTGCACAGCAAAGGAAAAATCAACAAAGTGAGGAGCCATCCTATAAAACGGGAGAAAATATTCATCCATATGACGAGGAATTAATAACCAAAACATATAAGGACCTCAAACAGGTCAACAACAAAAGATGTGTATATTTTGAAGGTTTTTTTTTTTTAATTTTAATCCCTTCTCATCTATCTTGAAGGTTTTTGATACATATTGCTATATTTTTCCTAAATACCCAATATTGCTTAGCAACTTAATTTTCAGAGTGTATCTTTTATTTACGTAAATGATCATACTGGATATTAATACTATATTCTTTGTTGACTTAATTTTTGTATGATAGATGCATATATCTTTAAATTTAAATTTCTTTGATTACTAGTGAAGTCAGTCATTTGTGACTTGTTTTATTTCTCACCTTCTTAATGCATTTTTGTCTATGTGCTTGGTTTGTAAAAGTTTCTTTTATACTAATAATGTTAATCCATTAACAATATTAATAATATATTCCAAATTAGTATTTTTAACTTTATTTACAGTATTTTCATACTTACATATGAAAAATAATGATCATTTTCATGCATGTGTCTATCTATATGACAAGCTCAAGCAAATATTTTCCAATTTCAAATTATCTAGAGTCATATGTATTCTTCCAGTACTGCTTTTTATTTTCACTTAAATTTGTAATACACTGGCATTTGTTTTGATGTAAAAAATAAGTTAGGAATCCATATTTTCTTCTAAAAAACCTTCCATCTCAAGATAATATAAAGAGAAAAGACAACCCATTGGTTGTCAAGGGAGAACTTACTAAGTACTAAGACCATTCTCACACCTGTAATCCTAGCACTCTGGGAGACCGACAGATCACTTGAGCTCAGTGGTTTGAGACCAACCTGAACAAGAGTGAGACCCCATCTCTACTAAAATAGGAAAAATTAGCTGGGCATTGTGGCACACACCTATAGCCCCAGCTACTTGGGAAGCTAAGGCATAAGAATTGCTTGAGCCCAAGAGGTTGAGATTGCTGTGAACTATGATGCTACAGCACTCAACCCAGCGCAACAGAGTAAGACTCTGTCTCAAAAAAAATGAAACAAAACAAAACAAAACAAAAGGAAAAGAAAAGAAAAACAATTTTTAAAATTATGTCATCTAATCTTATTTTCTACAACTTGTTGAATAGCATTTTGTCATTGTGTGTCTTCCATGAATTGACTGGAAATTTACTTCTTAATATGTAGGAGAACAAATACTTCACTAATTCTGAGATTTTCAAGTTAACTGTTCCTTCTCGAATTTTTGGGTTAAGGAAACTGCAGTAATTTTTTTTTTCTTTCAGATGATGATTCTAGCAAACGAATTCTTTTAAAGCACAACTGTAATTATTCTGAAAATATGCAGCTCAAAACATAGTTTTTCCTCCTGGGGCCCTTTCTATTACTCTTTGTCTAAGTTGATACTATTTTAGAATCCTTTACTAAGGTCAATTGCTTATTTTCTTTAGCACATATCTCCTTTCAGGGGAAACTGAACCATATCTTTCTGTCTGTGAAGCTCTGAGGCAAAGATAGCATCTCCACGCCTTCATGGACTTGCACATTCATTTCGCTTTCCACCTGCTTTGAGCTGATCTTTTCTTATCAGACATGGGCATTCCTCGGGGCGCTCTTCTGTGATCATAGAGCGGTGTGTTGGCTACACTGCAGAGACTCCAGCCTGGTGGACTCCAAATAGAATTACCCAACAGAGACTCAGTTCTAATTCTTACTGTGCCATTCATTAGCTTTCAATTCTTGCTAAAGCCTCTTAATCTTACAGTATTTCAAGCTTTGCTGCAGCAAGACATAATAATGCTGATGTAGTCTACAAGGAGGTTGTTAGGATTAACTAATTAATGGTCACAAAGAGACTTTTACATAGGGAGTGCCACGTCTTTTCTGATAGAAGGTAAAATCGTTTTGTCTGTCTTTTACTGTCAGACTGTCTCCTAACATCTGTTTCAGAGTGCTTAGACCCGTTCCTTTTCAACTCCATTCCTTCCAAACTACTTTGAACTATAATCAAAACTACAGCAATCCCAACAATGCTAGGACCCCACTTTTAAAACTCAGTTTCCTGGAGGACCCGTCCTACAGTGTTACTGGGTCACTTTCACTGTGTTGTTTAAAATGTCTAGAATTAAAGGATATATCTATATCTATATCTATTTATCTATTTATGTATCTACCTATCTATCTATCTACACAGCATGTAGCATAAGGAGATTTTAAAGGGTCAGATTAAAATTACCAGAAATCTCCATTAACTAAAAAATATTTTTCTGACAATTCAGTCATCATGAAAGAAACATATAGTCAGCTTCAAGAACATACACACAAATTCAAAGATGTGTCATACTTTGCTCAATCTCCTATAGAGATGTATTTATGGACCAGATGATAACATGAAACCAGGGCTCTACTGAATGTCAAAGATAGCGCTGTTGGTGATGCAGTTTCATAGCTAATCACTAATCATTAAGCCTTAAGATCAGGCTTCTAACAGAACCAGGCTAACTGGGAAGTGTGGTCATTGTGTCCATACATGGACTGAATGGATAATGGTCAGCATTCAGTCTGATGATACTGATTGACTCAGGCAAGATTTTCAGTTTTTCTGTTATTGACAAAAATGAAACATACAAATGTTTTCTATCTGCACCAGAGATAATTAGTTAATTTAGTTAAAAGTTTACTAATTTTCTAGCAACAAAGAGTCTTCTTAGTTCAGAGAGACCCCAGGGAAGTAATAAAAGAAAGCCATCATCTGGTGTAAGGACACCAATTTCATGCCTTCTGTTTTGTAGCAATCCCTTCTAATGCATGCCCATTCCTAAATTCCGCCCTTCAGAGAATGTGGCAGAAGGGAGTTTGGACTGGTGGGGCACCCCACAGAGCCTCAGAACTTTTTGATTTGACGGGGACTTTCTGTCAGCAAAGAACCACCCACTGAAGATGACCTCTGCTAGTTAGTACTGCCCCCTTACAGGGACACTAGGGCTCTAACCAATCAGAGCAAAGTAATTAGTCTTTTCCTCTGATTTCAGTATGATTAAAAATCATTGGTTTACCTAAAATGGGTATTCCCGGGCCCCACCCTCAGAGATGCTAATGTAGTTATGTGGACAAAGGGCCCAGCATCCTCCATGGCTAAAACTTCCCAGGTTATTCTGAAGCGGTAGGCTGTGACCTCTTTTCTAAAAAAATTTGTTTTTTCAAATTTTGGATAAACGCTTTCCTTTCTAACAGTAATTATTAATGTGAATACTTGTATTCATGTTAAAACAGTTTGGGCAATAATAACTGTAACCTAAGAGGCTAAAAAAACCTAATATTATTCTTCAAAATAAGAAAGAGCAAATAGAACCTACTTTTCTTATGATGAATTTTTAAAAATGTGAAATCACTTACAACCAGAAGCTTAATTTAATAATTTTTTCCATGGAAACTGTACTTCTTAAAATGCTTCAGGTTATACTGGAAAAAAAGTGGTTGATGAGCTTCAGATATACTGAGAAATACTATCATTAAAAGCTAAATTCTAATTAGTTAACCGTAACAAGGCTACATATTTTAAAACAATGATTGCATAGATTTATAAAATGAGTCTGACAGATTTGGGGAGGTTTTTACCCAACAGATTGTAAGTAACCATAATAACAACTTAAATTTTGTAATATTTTAAAATTTAATGAGGAAATGTGCTAAATAAATAAGACGCATATAGTGATGCAAATGACATTTCTTCATTATTATTTAGAAAGTGTTTAATATATACACAATGGCATTTTATTCAGCCTTAAAAATGAAGGAACTCCGGTCATTTTCAACAATGTGAATGAAGCTGAGAGAACATTATACCGTGTGGAACAAGCCAGGTACAGAATGATAAATGCTTCATGAGCTCCCTTGTGTGTGTGATCTAAGAAAGTCAAACTCATAGAAACAGAAGCAGAATGGAAGAAGAGGTAAGTGACTCAAAGTGTAACAGTCTTAGTTACGCAAGATGAGTGAGCTCTAGAAATTGAATGTACAGCGTGGTGACTGTAGCTAATAGTACTGTATTGTGTACTTGAAGTGTCTTAAGAGATTAGTTTTTCATTCAAAAAATGCTTTATTGCTAAAAAGTGCTGATCCTTTAGCAAGCTGTAATCTTTTTGCTAGTGGAGGATCTTACTGTAGTGTTGATGGCTGCTGACTGATCAGGCTGTAGTTGTTAAGACTAGGGTGGTTGTGGCAATTTCTTAAAAAAAAAAAGACAACAATAAAGGTTATCTCTTCTTTTTTTTTAAACTTGATTTTTATTTATTTTATTTTTTTATTATTATTTTTTTCTTTTGTAGTTTTTGGCTGGGGCTGGGTTTGAACCCACTACCTCCGGCATATGGGGCCAGTGCCCTACTCACTGAGCCACAGGCGCCACCCAATTGACTTTTCCTTTCACAATAGATTTCTCTATAGCATGCAATGCTATTTGACAGCATTTTACCCACAGCAAAGCTTCTTTCAAAATGGGAGTGAATTCCCTCAAACCCTGTCCCTGCTTCATCGACTAAGTTTATGTAATCTTTTAAACCTTTTACCATTTCAACAATCTTCTCAGCATCCTTGCGAGGAGTAAATTCAATCTCAGGAAACCATTTTATTTGCTCATCTTCGTCCATTTAAGTTCGATTGTGAGATTGCAGCAATCCTATGACATCTTTAGGCTCCACCTCTGAGTTCTCTTTCTGCTTCCACCACATTTGCAGTTACTTCTTTAATTGAAATATTAAACCTCCCAAAGTTATCCATGAGGTTTGGAATCAACTTCTTCTAAACTCTTCTTAATACTGATATTTTGACCTCCTCCTGTGAATCACAGATGTTATTACTGGTATCTACAATAGTTTCAATTTACTTTGCCCAGATCCACCAGAGGAAGCACTATCCATAGCAGTGGTATCCGTAAAAATGTATTTCTTAAATAACAAATGTATTTCTCAAGTAATAAGGCTTGAAAGTTGAAATTATTCCTTGATCCATGGGCTGCAGAAGGATGTTGTGTGACCAAGCATGGAAACCATATTAACTTGATCTGATCAAGCTAAAAAACTTCTGCACAGCTAAGGGCACTGTAAATAAAGCAAACAACCTTCAGAATGGGAGAAAATATTGCAGATTATGTTTCTGACAAAGATAAGATAACTGGAATCCACAGAGAACTTAAATTAAACAAAGAGGAAAGAACAGACAACCCCATTTCTTTGTGGGCAGGAGACTTCAACAGAAACTTCTCTGATGATGACAGGTGGATGGTCAACAAACACATGAAAAAAGCTCATTGTCTTTAATCATCAGAGAAATTCAAATCAAAACCACTCTAAGATATCACCTAACAGCAGCAAGATTATTCCACATCACAAAGTCCCAAAACTACAGATGCTGGTGTGGATGTGCAGAGAAGGGAACACTTCTACCCTGCTGGTAGGATTGAAAACTAGTACAGCCTTTTTGGAAAGAAGTATGGAGAATTCTCAAGGAACTAAACATTGACTTACCCTTAGATCCTGCATTATCATTATTAGGTATCTACTCAGATGAAAAAAATCGTTTTACAACAAAGACATTTGAACCAGATTTATGTTTATTGCAGCCCGATTCATAATAGCCAAGTTATGGGAGCAGCCTAAATGCCCATCAGCCCATAAGTGGATAAACAAATTGTGAGATATATATATATATACACACACATACATACCACAGAATATTATGCAGCCATAAAAAGATAAAAACCTTACTTGGTGGTGCCTGTGGCTCAAAGGAGTAGGTTGCCAGTCCCATATGCCAGAGGTGGCGGGTTCAAGCCCAGCCCCGGCCATAAACTGCAAAAAAAAAAACCAAAAAAGGGAGACTTTACATCTTTCGTGTCTACCAGGATGGAGCTGGAGCATATTCTTCTTAGAAAAATATCTCAAGAATGGTAAAAAAAAAAAGTACACAATGTACTCAAACTATTATGAAACCAATATGTAAACACTTGCACATTCATACGAGTGATAAAACCCGAGTATAGTCCAGAAAGAAAGGGGGAGAAGGGAGGGTGGGCGAGTGTCAGTGGAGGGAGGGCATTTGGTGGGATCTCACCTAATATACACAATGTTTTGTAATTTCAAAACTACTAAGAGTATATTATAAATGTCTTGCCACAAAAAAGAAGTAAGTGAGGTGATGGCTAAGGTAGTTTTTCATTCCACATTATATATCAAATCATCAGTGTACTCTATAAATGTATACAGTTATGATTTAATAAAAATTAAGTTAAAAAAGGAAACATTAATCTCTGTACATTTCCATCAGAGAAGAGATTAGATCTTAAATGTTCTCACCACACATACATATAAATGAGAACCATGTGGGGTGATAGATACGTTAATTATCTTGACTGTGATAATCATTTCATGATATGTATGTATATCAGAACATCATGTTGTACACCTTAAACATATACAATTTTTATTTGTCAAATGTACCTTAGAAAAATTGGAATAAAAACACAATTTGAGTAACTATATGTGCTTTTAGACTTATTTTCTATTTTCCCCATTAGATTATAAAACATTCCAAAATACATTGTTATTGTATTAGTTAATAATAGCCAACAGTTATATGCTAGTCATATGCTAAGTGGTAATTTAGCAAAAGTTTATTCATTTTTCTTAATTAGTCTCAAAACTATTTATTTGACTTCTATGAAATTGATACATATTATGCAAGATGCAAACAATGGTGAAGAAAGTAGACTATAATATAGCTCCACCTTGAAGTCTCAATATTGGCTTTTAAAAGGCAACTTACAAAGAATTGTAGATTAATCAAATTAGATATGTTGATATTTATTGGAAAGAAACATGCCATAATTCACTGACTTTTTTTATAGGTTCATTTTTCTAGCTGAATTCTTATAAAATACACTTAAAAAAAGCTGAGAGATGTATGTGATATTTTGACATGTATGAGGACTAAATATTTCAAGAAAAATTTGTCTTAAAAAAGGTAGGGGGAACAAAGGACCCCCTGAATATTCAATTGGCAGAGTTTTCCACAGGCCTAATATGAATGTTGTTAGAAATTCTTTCAATAAGCCAACAATAAAAGTATAATTTAGAACATTAAAACAAAAATATTTTTTTAAATGCCTACAAAGATGTATAGGTATTATCTATAATGTTTACAACCCCAGGCTAAGTTTGTTTAGTGAAAATTAAACAACCATAGTTATAGAAAAGTTTCATGACCAAGTTGATTTAAATCAAAATTGGCTATTGGCCTGCTCTAAGCTATCATAACTTGGTTACTGAACTAAGCTCCTCTATATCATCTATAATATGAAGATAATAATAATGCTATTTTTATATGGTTGCTTTGACTATTAAATGAGGTAAGGTATTTAAAGTATTTTTAGCACTGTGTATGGCGCATAGTGAAGGCTCAAGAAATATTAGCTATTATTTTATTCTAACTCAAAGTGTTTAATTCATTATTTCTGAATTCCATTTTCAGTAATACATGTACAATACTGTATTGTACATACAAATGTTGTGATGGTTTCATGGATATTTAGACCTTATGAGAGGTCTGTTTTCTTTAGATTTCAAGTACAAAGGATATATAACAAAGGTATTTTTTTCCACAATATAAGCAAAAAACTATAGAACTTGTTCCTAAAAAGTCATACTTTGAACTGTGCCTTTTACCATAGGGTTGAAGATGTAGCTCATTTCTTTTATACTTACCTGGGGTTGTCTATTAAGTATGCTTTGCCTTAGATTCTATATTTTACTGGAGTGTAATTGAGGGGCCTTCAATTATGGAAGGAAAAAGAGCTGATGAATTGCTGAACCATTACTCTTGTGGGAATAATGTAGCTGACTTAATACAAGCACAAATCATGTTTAGAGAACAAGCTTGACAACTCTTTATGAGTTCCATATCAATCTTCTTATGTCTCTGCTCCCCACCCTTCATCTATCCCACCCACATTATCCTGTGTTTTTTTATGTATTGCCTTCCTATTTTATTATATATTAGAAGATTTTTCAAAAATTCTTTTGAGAACTCAAAAGGAAAATGTTAATCTTTATGGTAGATTAAATCAGGCTTTTCAAAGGCACAAATATTGCTGAGTGGGAAATTTAAATTATAGGGCAAATGTTAGAGCTATGTCCATTCCTGAAGGATACTCCCAAAGGACGCTTTTCTTACCTAAGCTCCGTAAAGCTGTCTGTCCCATCTTCTGGATGGCTCCTAAGGGCCACCTTGGCCAGCTGGGGGCAAGTTGATCACCCCCCACTGCAGCCTATGGGAACTACAGCTAGGGACTTCCATAGGAATCTAACCCTTGGCTTTTTCATCTTAAAAATGCTTGATCTTTGATTTATTTGGCTACATGTACATTGAAACAGCAGCATATTCTATCTCTTACTGGAATCTCTAAAGGAAGGACTTGTGTTTAGTCACCTTATATTTAGGTAAAAACATTTGCTAATGTAATGCTTCATTTCCCATCATTAAAATAACCAGAACACAGATTATGATGCTTTCAGTTTTATCCTCATTAACAGACCTGGAGAGGAGAAGCATTGATCCTGTTATAAAACAGGCAGAGGAGTAAATGGACTAGTTCATGGGAACCTTCATTTATTTTCCTCTTTGTGAGCACAGACTCAAAATCCCACATTTTCTGCTTTTCTCCAATGACAGGATAGTCATATTCAAATAAATAATGGCCAGTGCTTAGAATGGGAAAATTAGAATGTAACAAGATTGTTTTGATTTTTTTCCAAGCCGATGTTCTCAATATATTGCAATTTATATAACTGCACCAGAAATAGAATGTGTGCATTGACATATATATGATATATGTATGTATGCATATGTGTCTATTAATGACCTGACAGTCTCTGTAAGCAGGGGAAGGATTTTTTTTTGATTTAGCAGAGAGTCAGTCATTTTCCTAGAAGATATTTTTAATGCAAAATTGTATGTGTGAAGAAACTGTGTACTTGTTATTCTTGGTTAAACTTTTAAAACATGTATTAATGCTACACATTCCTTTGTTACATTATTTATTTTATTTTATTTTTTTCCTGTATCTAAGAGAATGTAATTTTCTTTTTTTTTTTTTTTTAATTTGTTTGGGATTCTTTGAGGGTACAAAGAATTAGATTACACTGATTGTGTTTATTAGGTAAAGTCCATCTTATACTTATGTCCCACCCCACATCAGTGTGCCATACATCATGATTCCCCAACTCCGCCCTCCTCCCTTGTACCCCTCCCTCATTCTTTCATTTTCAGTACAAGATTTACCTTGTCAAACTGTGAAGTTGGCATGATATTTTGAAGTAATATTCATTATTGATAAGCAAAAATTGAAAACTGGCATTTTCATAATGGAATGATTAAAGTGTATACTATAGCCACTATGGAAAGATATTTCACAGTAACCTCAAAAACATTAAAAAACATGCATAGTTTGTGATCTAGTGACTATGTTTCTAAGAATCATGCTACTTTATAAAACAATCCAGCATGCACACAACTATTTTTGAGCAATGGTTCCTATTATTAATAATGTGAGAACATAAGAAATTTCTTGACCATCCAGCAATTAGAAAATTAATCATAATTATAATATCTTGATACCATTAAAATCATGCCTGTTTCCAAAGAAAGAATGCGCATTGTGTGTATATTTTCACATGATTAAAAATTTAAAAATGCCTAGAAAATAAAGTTAAAAAAGAAAAAAAGGTTTTAACTTTGTAAATCAAATATAATTCTGAAATAACTTATAGAATATATGAAAATAATAGAACAAAGTAAATTTCCAATGTTCCATTCAAAAAAATCAACACAGGGTGACACTATTAGAAGTTTTAATTCCTCACAGATTTTTCTGTATTATTTACAATGAACATGTGTCATTGCCTGAATCTAGAGAAAAGTTTATTTTTTTAATATGAAATGATTCCCCATCTGTTCCACTGTTTACAATGCACTAGTTCTTACTTCTATTATTATTAATATCTACCAAATCTTTCTTCACTGCACTACACATGTTTAAACTTCCTACATTCTTCTATTAAATGGTTTATGTTGTCCTTAAATAAAAACTCAAACTTATGCAAAATACAAAACATTTCCATAGATTCATTCAGTGGGGAAAAAAGCCTCATTTATAATGCCAGCAATTATTAGAGAATGTGATTCAAAGAAATTGACAATCTTAAATGCATGTGAATCTCATTAAAGATGTAATAGTGATATTATTCAAGGATTCACTAAAAATCAGTGAAATCTTGATCTGTTAACTCTTGATTGGATTCAAGAAATATTATGTTCTATACAGTGTGTCTTCTAAATAGCAACTTACTAATAATTTAATGATATTTTCCACGATTTACACTTATTCTTTTAAGAATATTGTATGGAAATGCATCTTATCAATCTAATTTCAGAGTCATTCTTTAGATCACCCACTATCGCCACTTCTTTTTTGCATAGTGCTGGAAGCTCTAGCCAGAGGAATCAGGCCAGTGAAAGCAATGAACAGCATCCAAATTGAGAAATAAGGGGTCAAACTATTGCTTTTGACTGGTGATATGATTTTTTGACTAGAAAATCCCAAAGACTGGATCGATGGACTCTTGGGATTGATAAATAAATTTAGCAAAGTTTCAGGTTACAAAATCAATATACACAAATCAATATAATTTGTATACACCAATAACAGTCAAGCTGAGAGTCACGTCAAAGACTCAATACCACTTACAATTGCTACAAAAAAATATAAAATTCTTAGGAATATACACAGCCCAGGAGGTAAAGTACTCTACAAGGAGAGCTATAATACACTGAGGAAAGAAATCAGAGAAGCACAAGCAAATGGAAGAACAAATTGGTGTCATGATCACAAATTGATTGAATCAACATATTTTAAATGTCCATCAGACCCCAAATGATTTAGAGATTCAATACAATCCTCATCAAAATATCAGCATCATGTTTCATAGATCTAGAAAAAGTGATTCTATGGTTCATCTGGAACCAAAAAGCCTAGTTAGCCAAAGCAATCCTAAGTAAAAAGAACAAATCTGGAGACATATTACTAGACTTCAAACTATACTACAAGAATAGTAACCAAAACAGCATAGTATTGGTACCAAAATAGAGAGGTAGATCAATGGAATAGAACAGAGAATCCAGATATAAGGCCATCTACCTACAGCCAACTGTTCTTCAACAAAGCAGACCACATACACTGAGGGAAGAAAGCCCTATTCACTAACTGGAGCTGGGAATTTTGGACAGCCACATGTGGGGGAACAGAGCAGGACCCTTCTCTCTTAAAGCTTACAATAATTAATTCAACATGAAACAAACACCTAAATGTAAGGGACAAAAGCATAAAAAATTCTAGAAAATTTAGGAAAAATTCTTCCAGAGACCTAGGCAAAGAATTCATGACTAAAATTACAAAGGCAATTACAACGACAACAAAAATAAATGAATAGGACTTGAATAAATTAAAAATTTTCTGCATAGCAAGAAAATAACAGAGCAGATAGACAGTTTAAAGAATGGGAGAAAACATTCACAAACTATGTATCAAAAAAGGCTAATATCCAGAATATACAAAGAACTCCATCCAATCACGAGGAAAAAAGCAACCCTATTAAAAAGTGGGCAAAAGACATGAACAGAGGCTTTTCAGAAGAAGATATAAAAATGGCCAACAAACTTATGAATAAAATGTTCAATATGATTAATAATCAGAGAAATGCAAATTAAAACCACAATGAGATATCATCTTACCCTGTCAGATCTCTTAATAAAAGTCCACAAACAATAGATGCTGTTGTGAATGTAAAAGAAATAAACACTTACTATATAGTCCCACTGTTGGTGGGATTTCATCTTAGTAGAATCTCTATGGAAAACAGTATGGAGATTTCTCAAAACTAATCATTAACCTATCATTCTGTCTAGCAATCCTACTAGTATGTATCTGCCCAAAGGAAAAGAAGTCATGTTATCAAAAAGATAACATGACTCTTGGATGCTATTCACAGCACAATTCACAATCGCCAAGATGTAGAATCAACCCAAGTGCCAATCAACACATAAATGGATTAATCAACCTTGGTGTGTGTGTATCATGGAATACTATTCAGCCATAAAGAAAGAGGGACATTTAATAGCTTTTGTATTTACCTGGATCAATTTGGAAAACATCATCCTAAGTAAAATATCACAAGAATGGAAAATCAAGCATCCACTGTACTCAATATTAATATGAAACTATGTGCAGGCATATAGTAGATGAACCACTATATGCCTGCATGAGAGAGAAGTACATTTAAATTTAAGAAGGGAGAAAGGAGGGGGGGAAGGAGTGTGGTAAGCTCTCACTTGTCAAATACAATATAGGGGTATATGGCACACCTCCTGAGTGAAGGGCTTGCAACTTGGACTTTACCTAACAGTGCAAACAGTGTAACCTAATTGCATATACCCTTATAGTAATCTGAAATTTTAAAAAAGATTAATTTAATTACATCTACTTCACCCCATTGTTACAAGAGTTAAATGTGATAAATTATTAGAAAGTGCTGTGGAATTTATAATTTTTTATACCCCAAAATGGTGAAATACAAAAACCATAAGCAGACATCTCTCCATTAATCTTTATGCATCAAGCATTTCCTATGTCATCATGAAAAAAAATGGCTTATAATTTAGAGGTATTTAAATGAGAATAAAATTAAGGGAACACTGAAACTAATAAGGCAGACCCCAACTTTAGGCTACAAATGTAGATCATGTTTCTCTGGTTTAAATCTGTGAGAGCTGTGCTGAGTTAACCTTGAAAAACAATTAATCTTCTCTTGATTTGTTATTTAAAAGTGTCGATTGCCCTGGAGAGAATTATCATCTTGTGAGTGAGCTTGGGAAATTTCTAGTGGAGATTTTCCCAGCAGTTGGAATCCAGCTGATTCCTGCATCTGCCCAATGCCATGGCCAGGCTTTCATTGTTTATGTTTCTGTATAAATCAATTAGGTAAGCAGGATGTTAAAGGTTTATAGATAACAAAGATTCCAGACGTTTTAATTTATCTTTCATTATTCTTCTTGTAATGGAAGATTCTGGTCATAGGAAAAAATGAACAAATAGATTATATTCTTGAACAAATTATTTTAATCTCATCAAAACTGTCTCTGTTTCCTTTCTTATTTCTGCCATGGTCTTGATCTGGACCAGGTTGTTACTGAGATCTCTTTCATCCACCCTTTAGGAACCATAATTTGTATTGGACTATTGCCCTACTCTCAGATACACATCCCAAAGATTACAAAGGTCAAAGTTCCATGAAGCAAAGAGATAAAACTGAAAGGAAATTCAAGGAAAAAACTGAAGTAAATTTTTAGTTTCTCAGCTTGTGAAATGTTACATAGTTTGTGAATATAGTTGAATATATATATACTTGCTTTTACTTCAATTTTATTTTAAAACTTATGAAAAGATATTTCACTATTGGTTGAAAAGGTATTATGGGTATATATTTTTGCAGTTATGATTTTTATATTAAGAGAAGATATTGGAAGATATATATCTTATTCGTGGAAATCTCCAGAACATCTCAACCTATTGATTTCTTTATCTTTACAAAGGTAATATTAACGTCAATGGGATACATTCTGAGGGTCAAATAGGGTAGCATCCAGGAGAATAGGACTTCACAAAGTACAAAGCACCACGTAAATTTGTCAGTGACAGGCAACTCTTGCATAGATATTCGGGTTTAATTAAGGATTTCAAAACATGATATCAACTGAAAAATCTTGTTGAATAAAATTCATGCTTCAGTCATCAGTTTCACATTTGGAATAAAAAAAAATAACATTAATTTCATGAAAGTCTGAATTTGAATTACTTATCTGCTTTTGAAGTCTCATTTTAAAACATGTTTATTTTTAGAAATTAAATTTTTTCTGTGAACTTGAATAGATTACAATATTCCAGTTTACTTATTCAAGTATTTAACATTCAATAAAATGTATTAAGCAACTAATATATACCTAGACACTGTGATAAGTGCTTGGGGATAAAAACAAAAAGGAAGATGCCAAATGCCCTTTTTTTTTATTTTTACATTGTATATATTCTTGGCAAACAACGTGATAGGTTGAAATACATCTATGTAGAATGAAATGATCTGTAAAATCATGCAAATAAATATATTCATCATTTTTTTAAGTTACCTTTTTTGTAATGGTTAAAAGTACCTAAAATCTAGGCTCATAACAAATTGCCAATATATAAGGCAATATTATTAACCAGGATCTTTACGCTGTGCATTAGATATCTAGACTTATTCCTCCAATAGAATTGAAACTTTGTACCTTTTTCCTTACCATCTCCCACCCCTGCCGGGTAACCACTGTGCTAGTTTTAGTTTCTATATATTTCAGGTTTATTTGGTTTTGTTTATATTCACATTGAAGTGAGATGATGCAATATTTTTTTTTCTGTGTCTGGTTTATTTATTTCATCATAATATCTAGGTTCATCCATCTTGCCTAAATGGATGGACCTTCTTTTTTAAAGATATATATTCTGTGTTTTTTGTGCATATCCTAAAATTTTCATTTTTATTCATCTGTGGACAGACATTTAGGTTGTTTCTATTGTGAATAAGACTTCAACGAACATGGGGACACATATTTCTATGAGGTGCTGATTTCATTTCTTTTCTGTATACATGCTCAGAAAAAGGTTTGCTGGGTCATATGGAGGCTGTGTGCTATTTTTAATTTCTTTAGGAGCCTACATATTATTTTCCTCAATGGCTGCACCAATCTACATTTCCGCTGAAAGTGTACAAGGAGTCGCTATTTTCTACACCCTCACCAATACTTATCTTCTTTCTTTTTGTAATAGTCATTCTCACACACGGGAGGGGATATCTCATTCTGGTTTCGTTTGGCATTTCCCTGGTGATTAATGACGTTGAGCACCTTTTCGTATATCTGTTTGTACAACTACTGAGTTGTGTGAGTTCCTTAAATATATTAGATATTAACCCCTTTTATGACGTATGGTTCTCATGTATTTACTCTCAATCTTTTGAATACCTATCTATGTTGTTGATCATTTCCTTTACTGTACAGAAGATTTTTCATTTGATGTAGTCTCACTTATTTATTTTTCTTGGTGTTGTTTATTATTCTTTTGGTGAGGTATCCAAAAAATCCTTGCCAAGGCCTATATAAAGGAGATTTGCACCTACATTTTTTCCCAGGATATTCAAACTTAAGTTTAGGTCTTCAGTTTTTTTCAGTTGATTTTTGTATATGGTGGCGGGTAAGAGGCCCAGTTTCATTCTTTTCATGGGATATCCAGTTTTCCTAACACCATTTATTAAAGAGACTGTTCTTTCCCTATTATGAATTCTTGGTAACCTTGACAAAATTTAGTTGAATGTGTATCCTTGGGTTCACTTCTGGGCTTTCTATGTACCATGCCCTCCGCTGCTACCACGCCATTCTGATCAATAATACTTTGTCATATAATCTGAAATCAGGAAATGTGATGTTTACAACTTTCTTTTTCTTTCTCAAGATGGTCGGCTGCTCGAGTCTTTTGTGGTTCCATACAAATTTTAGAATTATTTTTTCTACCTATGTGAAAAATGTCATAGGAATTTTGGTATAGGCTATATTGAATCTGTATATCATTTCAGGGACTAAAACCATATTTTAAATATACCAGGGAAAACTACCAATTTTAATATATAATAGCACCCATTAACACATTCAATGAATAAACCAGTGCTTATGTTTCACTGAACCAAGTAATATTTAAAGTATTTAAAAAGTGTGGTGGATATGCAAAGGCAGCAATGAGAAGACCGTTTGTGTGAGAGAAGGATTTTTGGAGACATTTTATTCAAACTGAGTGCTATGGGTTGAACTATGTTGTAACCCCAAATTTATACATTGAAGTTGTAACCCTAATATCTCAGAATGGGACTTTTATACAGTAACCAAGGTAAATGCAGGTCATTAAGATAGGCCATAAAGCAATGTGTCCTTATGCGAAGGGAAATTTGAACACAGACACCCACAAAAGAATGCCATGTGAAGATGAAGGCAGATATCAGGGTGACACTTCTATGTGCCAAGAAATGCCAGAGATTGCCAGAAACCAGCAGAAGGAAGAGAGGCAGCCTGGAACAGATTCTTTCTCACAGCCCTCAGAAGGAAACAACACTCCTTACACCTTGATCTCATGCTTCCATCCTCCAGAACTGTGAGGCAATAAGTATGTTGTGTAAGCCACTCAGTTTGTGGCATTTTATTAGGACAGCTGGAGCAAATTAGTGCACTGTGTCTTTAAAAAATGACTACGAATTTGTCAGTACCACAAGGAAGGAAGCGTAGAGAAGGATGGTCAAAGCCAAAGAGAGTCTGTGCAAAGACAGGATGAGATAAAGGACCAGGGACAATTCACACAAAGCAAGTATTTCAGTACAGCAGAACCTGAGAGCCAAGAGAAATACCAGCAGGCAAAAACCTTGGAAATATGGTCTGAAGTCACCTCATAATAAAGCATTTAGTGCCATGTCATGGGCTTTTCATGTTATTATGAAAGTGGTTGGGAACCACTGAAGGTTTTTAAGGACAAGGAGCCTGTGATGAGTCAAATGTTTTAGAAAGAGCTCTTAGGTTTCTAGTTCTGAGAAGAACAGCTTGAAGGGATGAAACAAGAGATGCAAGAGTCATGCTGGAATGTACTTCATCGGTAAGATGAAAAATGACAGTTACTCAACTAGGGAAATGAGCAAGCTGATAAAAAATGGAATCAAAACTTGGTAACAAGCTGGTTAGCTAAGAGGAGAGAGAGAAAGAGATAATGAATTGAGATTTCATTAATAGCAATGGTGAAGGAATAGAGATAAGGAATATTCTCAAAAGAGATTAAAAGATATTTCTTTCTCAAAAGGAAACATACATGACCTCAACCAAATTATGAATGGCTTCTTGCTACTGATTTTCTGACTTTGGCCCTATGTAAAAAAGCATTCATTGCACTGTGATTGGGAAATGCTTGGTGGGCACCGTTGTGTATTGGAGTGCCACAAATTATATGTTAGCAATTCCATAAGCCATTATATTTTCATTATTACTGAGCATATCAAACACATACATATTCACTTTGATGGCAAACAAAGTTTCTATATTAAAAAAAACCAATTATGTAAACTGTGTTGCATTATTACAAACAATAAAATTCCCCTAGTAGCTAAATTTTAAAAAAATTTTGCTATAAAGCATTCATGTTTACTTTTTTTGAAGTAAACAAAAAGGAATATAAATCTTCTATTCACACCAATGGAAAACAACTTTAGCATAAACTACTCATTCAATTTATTTTTTCCTTAAGTTTCAAAATATGTCTGTCATTTGAATGTTAAAAAAACAAAAAGAAAAGAGGGACCATATGGCATTTTAGAAAGAAATTAGGAATTTTCCCGTTGCAGAAAATTATCAGGTACCTGAAGGGTACCTTTGTTTGATGTTTTTTTATCATTTTTGCTACTAGGTGCAATAGCTTAACAAATTAAGTATCTTATTTTTCTTTAAAATCAATCGGCTCCTACAGTTTACATTTCCACTAAGTGATTTGCTGAGATTCTGATTGCTTCATAGAAGATCTATAATAAAATTCTTTTTTTTTTTTTGATTTTTGGTAACTATATTTGTTTAAGTTATATATAAATCTTAAAAAGCAACTTATTACCTTAAGTTCAATAATAAAATTCTTCCCTTATGTCTTTCAATTGTAAAAGTTCCTTCTCTAAGGCCCTCCACACTGCCTCTCTGAGCACTCCACACAGCTCAGCCTATATTCTGTCCTTGCCTAGACTTTCCCGGAGCCTTTGGTCTCTCATTTGTTCTTGGTTATTTCTCCCTCCCCACTTTGCAGCGATCTCCCTTCTCAAGCTCCTGTCTGTGGATGGATTCTAGTTTCACATGGAAACCATCTCTTCCGGACACCAATTCCTGGGCCTCATGCCTCCCACTTTCTGTGGGCCATACAATCCTGTAAATGGCTCTATCCTTTCACTTCACATTATTTTACTGAAATTGTATAAATAGAGCCTCCTCCCTTAAAATATGAAGTTCTTGAGGGCAGGTTGCAATATAAAATCTGATGCCAAACTGTATTTTATTTAAAAGCAGTGTCCAGTTTAGCCAAGTCTGCTAGTGACAAATCCTTTAGGGTTTTCTTCATCTGAGAATAGTATTCCTATGACCCCTTCAATCCTGAAAGATAGTTTTACTGAATACAGAATTGATAGTGGAGTTTCACTCAGCCCTTAGAAAATATTGTGGTACTTTCTATGGCTGCTGTGGATTCAGGTAATGTTTCATTTCTCCTCAGTTTTTTTTCAAGATCTTCTCTTTGTCCTTCGTTTCAGAAGTTTCAGATATGTCATGGCATGAATTTACTCAACCTTGTTATTCTAAAGCTTTGTGTCTTTTGCCAAATTTGAGGAATTTCAGCCTTTGTTTTACCAAATCCTCTTTCACCCACTCTGTTTCCTCCTCTCACTAAAATTTCAAAGATTAGAATATTCAGTGCTTTGTTATTTTCACCCAGGTCCCCAAGTATTTGTCCATTTTCTTTCGGCCTACATTTTCTGAGTAGTTTCGATTGGACGAATTCCATTTTTCTCTCCTAAAATTCAGAACCTATCTTCTGTCATCTCCATTCTATTATTCAGATCATCCACTGAACTTTAAAAATTTTAATTGTTGCATATTTTTTAGTTCTATCATTTCCATTTGTTTCTTTATTCTAAATTCTGTGTATTTCTTGAGGGGTTGTCTAAGATTTCTCTCCTAATTCAAGAGAATGTATATGTAATTTGTTGAGGCATTTTCATGATGGCGGCTCTAAAATCCCTATGAGCTAATTCCAACATCCTAATTCATTTCGATGTTAGCATCCATTGATTATATTTTTTCTCATTCCCTGGTTCTTGGCATGATTATGATTTTTTGTTATACACTGAGCTTTTTGGCTATTATATTAGGGGTTGATGAGTTCCATTTAAATTGTTTTCTTTTAGCAGAAAGTTTCCTTGGTTAGGCTTATCATGCTGGTCCTGATCTACGTTTCTGATTATAATTATAGACTAATTTTCAGAAACTGTGTGATGCTATGTTGGTCTACTTAGTTTATCTCACGACACTGGAGTCTTAACTGGTCTAGCTGATACCACCTGAGGGGTCTGAAGGAGCTTACTAAAGCTGCCTCATTCCTCTAGACAGGTGACGGGTTACTCAGAAGAGTAACTCAGCTTTCTGAGCTGGGAGCTTATGGTAGTGAGTTTCCCCTGCCTATGAGGGACAGAGAGTATTTCCCAGGCAGGGTGCTTACAGGGGCATGATTCCCTATGCTTATTCCCCTTGGCTGCCTGGTGACTTCAGGTAAGGAAGAACAACCCTAGGTCTGGCAGGTGGAAGAGCACTTCTTGGGCTATAAAGTTGTGATAGGATCCACTTTGCCGTGTTCTTTGGTGCATGGTGTTTCTGGGTAGCAGAGAGGAATCAGAGATCTTGTGAGAAAGGAAAATGGTTCCCAGAGGTGTTTATTGTTAGTGAGACTCTGACTGACTCTCCTTGCTATTTCTGCGGGGTTCACCTGATATTGTCAGAGTTCCCGCAGCAGTTTGATCTTCAGGAAGAATGTGCATATCTGAACTCTGTTTTGTTCTTATTTTTGAATTGTTTTAAGCCGTATATTTTGGGAGTGAGACAGTATACCACAAAAGCTCACTGATACAACCTACTAGGGACACCACATTAATGGCAGATACCAAACGAAGAGCTTGTTCTGTGTTAGCACAGTTTATATAGACAAACTAAACCACATCAGTACAATTTTTACAGAAGTATAAGTTTAAGGATGTTAAAATATAAAGAACAGCAATTAAGTTGTTTGACTTAGAAATTTTAAAGACTTTAATATTCAAAGAAGAAGAATTAAAGTATTTGCTGAAGGCTACTCAGCTATTATTTGGTAGAACTGGAAGAATCCTAAAGATATCTAAGTTATAAACTTCCTAATGTCTACAAGTGGTTCTGTGCCAGGAGTGTATAGTTTGGGGTTTACTGAATACTCTACAACTATAGGTTAACATTAAAATGTTACCGCAGGTCACAATTTAAAACCTTTGGCTATTTGTGTTAAATTTTCCCGCTCTCTGTTAAGGTATATTTTCTACCTTGATCTTCTTCTAAATGGTAATTCTTTGCTTTATGCATTTTTCATGGGCAGCAGGAAAATGTTTATAGCTTTCAGATAAAATTATAGGTGTGGAATGTTCCACAAATAGCAATAATTTACCATATCGTTTGATAATTTTTAATGAAATATCATGTCCATAGAATTTCAGAGTTGCCAAATCAATATTAAGGCAAACTATTTTATAGTTGTCTTTTAAACATTTCTTGTTTTAAGGAAATTGAGTAAAACTCAAACCTGCAATATGAGGGCATTAACGGTTGTGTAGTGCTGTGCCTTTAGCTGCATAGTATTTTGTTTTTAATTATTGGCCGGCTGACACTCCCATAGCTGCAATTGTTATGTAAAGTTTATGTGAGTGCTCCAATTAGAGTATGTTTTAGGCTAAGAAAATTAAAAGATGAACTAACAAACAATGCTGTGGTTCTTATCTATATGGTAGTTAAGAAATTACTGAAAAATTAATGATAGAGAATGTATTAGTTTCTCATTGCTGCTGTAACTAATTACAAGTTTAGAGCTTATGCTACACGAATGTCCTATTGTACAGTTTGGGAGACAGAAGTCCAACATGGGTCTCACTAAGTGTCTTAGCCTACTACAGCTGTTGTAACAAAATACCAAACTATGTGGATTAAGCAACAGGAACTTATTTACTTAGACAATTTTGGATGCTGGAATGTTCAAAATCAATGTTCTGGCCAATTCAGTTTCAATGAAGTCACTCTTCCTGCCTTGCAGATGGCCATCTTCTCATCGGATCCTAATGTGGTAGTGTGGTGGTGGGGAGCGGGGGGAAGAGCACTCTGGTATCTCTTTTTTATATTAATATTCTGGCCCTATTAAATTAGGGCATCATACTCAGACCTCATTTAACCTTTATCACCTCACAGTCTCTGTCTTCAAATATAGTCACATCAGGGGTTAGCACTCCAACATATGAATTTCGGAGGGACACAAACATTCATTCCTTACACGAGGAAGAACAAAGTGCCATCAGTGCTACATTCTTTCTCCAGACTATAGAGTAGAAGCCATTTTCTTGTCTTTGCCGGCTTCTTGTGGCTGCCCATATTCATCTATTCATTGCTTCCTTCCATCTTGAAAACCAGTGCATTCATTTCCTCAGGCTGCTATAACAAAGCACCACAAAATGAGTGGCTTAAAATAACATAAATTTACTGTCTCATAATCTTATAGGTCGAAGTCTGAAATCAAGGTGTTGGCTGGATTGATTCCTTCTGAGGGCTGTGAAAGATAACCTCTAGGTTATCTGGTTTGCAGGCAATCTGTGGTGCTCCTTGGCATGCACATACATCACTCCAATCCTGCATCTTCACAGGGCATTCTCCCTGTGTCTCTTTACATTGTCTTCTCCCTGGCTCTCTGTGTCCCAACTTCCCTCTTTCATAAGGACACTATCATATTGGATGAGGGCCCATCCCAATGACCTAATTGTAACTTGATTGGTTTTTTTTTATATAGACCCTGTTTTGATCCCTTTGCATTGCTAGGAAGGAATGCCCGAGGGTGAGTAATTTGTGAATAAAAGAGGTTTATTTGGCTCATAGTTCTGTAGCTCTATAAGAAGCATGGTGCCAGGAGCTTCCAATCATTGTTGAAGAAAAAAGGTGCAGGTGTGTCACCTGATGAGAGAGGGAACAAGGGTACCATACTCTTTCAGCAGCCAGCTTTCATGGGAACTAATAGAGCAACAACTCTTTCAATATGGAAGAAGACACCGAGATAGTTATAAGGGGGTCAACCCTCATGACCCAAATACCTCCCGCTAGGCTCCACTGCCAACAATGGGGATCAAATTTCATTCTAAATTTGGAGAGACCAAATATTCAAATATATCAGACCATGTTTCTAAATAAATTTAGATTCTGAGATACTAGGTTTCAGGACTTCAACATATCTTTTGGGAGGGAGCACAAGTAAGTCATAGCAGTCAGCACTTGCCAGGGAAGTTTTTCTCAGATTGCATTACATTATTTTTACCTCTTCTTCTGTTTCCTTTTTAAGGTCCCTTGTAATTATACTTAGCCCACAGAAATAATCCACAGTGCAGGATGATTCTCCTATTTTAAGATCAGCTGATTATCAAGGTATCAAGATAAATTCCATCTGCTACCTGAATTCCCATTGCCATGTTAGATAATATATCCACCAGTTTCAGGAGCTAGAATGTGGACATCTTAGACATCTTGGGAGGGCCATCATTCTGCCTACCATGGGAGAAATTATAATTTACCAGGACTTTCCGAAAGAGGAAAGAGGACTTAGAGGAAGAGTTAGAAAGTCTACTTATGTTTGTGAATGTGCTGGTGATGCAATTCTAGTAATAGGCATGGTTGCTAAAATGCCGTTTAAGGAGAAAGGTTTTTGAGTTTTTGAATGATCTAAGCATTTGATACTATTCGGTGTTGAAATACTTTGAGTGAAAGAACAGTTCGTGAATTTCTACAGCATTCTTGCACAGAGCATCAGTTTCTCTAAGTAAATGCTAAATCGATATTAACATTGGTTTTCAGAGTTGTTATGTTATATTGTGCATAAATATAGGCTAAAATGCTAAGAGTTCAATTTCAGGGAATAAGTTTGTGTTTTAGGATACAGTTCTAGAAGAATCAGATGCCTTCTGTACCCTACTCCATCCCTGAAAACACATGCACACACCAACACAGAGACACACACACACAGAGGTCATTGCATTTCCATTGCTGAAACAAAAGGGATATAGAAAGGGGCTCTTTGTTTTATCCCACTTAAAATATGTTTCTTTTATGGAGTTAGGTGAATATTTAGAATGGTTTTCCCCATACTCAAGCCAACTTTTATTTGTACTGAATACTTAGATTTTGCTTCATTGTTTTCTTACAGTCCATATAGTTGATATTTATTTCACATTATCATAATTCTACTGAGACCTCTTATGTTCAATATGAAAATTTACTAAGGAAAGTGTATATTCCAATTCTCTGGACTAAAAGACTGAATTGAGTAACCCATTTGGTGTAATTGTCAAAGAAATGTCTTAGGTAAGAACGTTTAGCATGCTTTCCAAAAATCTCCTCTGGGATCATAGTTAATTGCAATAAAGACTGATTTTTTTTTTTTTTAGTATAAAACAGAGGGAAGGGATATAATCAAAGGAAAACAGAAAGATCAAGTATTTGAAAGAATGTCAAGAGGAAGGAATAAGAGAATGGTGGAAATAAACAAATGATAAGAAATATTTGGAGACTGAACAACTAAGAAAATAGAAAACAGAGAAGACTTAGGATTTTAAGGAAATAGAGACAAGACTCTCTGGACAGTGGAATATAAAGAGAACTGAAGAACTTACTGATTTTAAAAATGAGGATTCCATATATAAAGAGAAAGTGAAGGAGGAATGAAATATAAATATGGATACAAGAGGGAAAAATGTAGAACTTAAAGGTTAAGATATTTTTTATTATGCTATGGAGTACATTTTCTTTCAATCTAAAGGGAAGAAAAAAGAGAATGCATTATCAGACTATGACTGAAAGTAAGGGGATGATGGCAGCCAGAGGGCCTGAAGCTTCCCAGGCCACTTGGAAGATGCTCTATTCTGACTTTGAAGACTGGATAGAATTCATTTTTGCTAACATGAATCCAGAAATGAAAAATGTCTAGGTGCTACACTGCAGCCTCAGATTCATAAATCACCCATAGGCTCAGCACATAGGAGTTTTATAAATGATTCTCCAGCCATAGTAAGCACAGGCTATGGGGAAAGAAAAGTGAGCCTTTCCTTTGTGAAGGTTTCCTTCTTGAAATTATTGTCCTATGTCCAGAATCCCATCCCTAAGAGGTGCTGCTTATGCACATGCCACAAGTTTGCAAAGTTGTTGGATCTTAGGTGACCTCCAAAAGCTTCATTATGTCATTTTTAGAGACTACTGGGAGAATCCCAAAAAATAATATTTCAACCCTGTGTTGAAAGGACATGTGCATTTAGGAGTGGGACCAAAAGAATGAAATAAAACAAAACCTAAGCTCTAAATGTGTGAATATCCAGTGAAAAGCCCCCGTAACTTGCACGTACATTTGGTGTTCCTCCCTGTAGATTTCGACCCCAGGGAGATCCACTCAGCGTGGTAAGGTGCATTACAGAACCTTCTTGCTTTCTTAGGCACAATTCTGTTTGTGTGTATTTTCAAGATATTGCCTAGATCTTGGGTAATTCTTAAAAATTACTTCTGATTTGTTTATTCCCGGGAAAGAAAGTCTCATGCTTCAAGATGCATGTATTTTTCAAGGTTCTCTCCTTTTCAAATAAATACCTTCTCATTAAAATTTATAAGCACAGACATACTTTGCTCTTTCTTCGTTCAGATACTCAGATTGATGTACAATGAAAAGAAAGTGAGAAATTGCTACACCAAACCCTTCAGGATAATCTATCATGAAATCGAAATCTTTTTAGCATAAATCATTTTATCTTTATCGTTAAAGATGAATGAAATGGTTAAGAACGGACTTATGAAATGTTTTATAGAATGACTCCCGAAGCATGTTCACACTACACTACCTAATAAGTGACAGTCGGCTGGGTGTTTGGGTCTCTTCGGGAGCAAAAAAAAACGGTTTTAAAACCAAAAACCTCAAAACATTATAAAGCATTAGGATTTCTGTCTTATTACTGGGTACCAGTGTGTTATAACTGTGAGTCAAAACTGTGCACTTTCTGGATCTAAGCCAGCATGAAGATAAAGTCTGAGACCCACAGCTGGGGGTCTCTTTTAAAAAAAAACTTTAAATATTGATTCATAGAAGAGAAAGTACTGAGGAAAAAAAAAGTGGTGCAAGAAAAAGCAAAGAAACGAGATCTCGAAGGAGTTTCAGAGACACAGGTAATCATACTGAATATTTCGTGTATGGTTATGAGGTTGGAAAAAAAGAAATAATGAAAACTTCATTCATTTGCCTATCTTCATTTCAGTTATTTAAAATAATTGCTTTTGATGAGATTCTTATTAGGTTACAAGCTTCTTTTGGCAACTACCTTTAGAAATATCCTTAAATGTTCTCCTTTCCACTTCATAATAAAATGTTCTACCCACTTTAAGGGTAATAGCACAGGGCGGCGCTTACGGCTCAGTGAGTAGGGCGCCGGCCCCGTATGCGGAGGGTGGCGGGTTCAAACCCGGTCCCGGCCAAACTGCAACAAAAAAAGTAGCCCAGTGTTGTGGCGGGCGCCTGTGGTCCCCGCTACTCGGGAGGCTGAGGCAAGAGAATCGCCTAAGCCCAAGAGCTGGAGGTTGCTGAGAGCTGTGTGATGCCACGGCACTCTACCGAGGGCGATAAAGTGAGACTCTGTATCAAAAAAAAAAAAAAAAAAAAAAAAAGAGTGAATTTCTTCACTCAGATACCTACATATTAAACAGGCAGAACAGGTGTAAAGTGTAACTCATCCTTCCTTCCTTTCTTAGTTTCTATCTTTCCTCCTTTTTCTCCCTCCCTCCCTCCCTCCCTTCCTTCCTTCCTTCTCTCTCTCTTTTTCTTTCTTTCTTCTTTTCTTATTTGATTAATCTGAAACCTATGATGGGAGTAGCAGAAGATAAAACCAGGCTAAGTCAGGATAGCTTCAAAAACCTTGAAGCACATGAAACACTTCGCACGATTTTTGAGGCTGAGAATAATTTTCTTTCATGCTTTTTTTTTAAACTAACAGACTGTAACTTTTGAGCAATTTCAGTTTTACAGAAACATTGAGCAGAAAGTGCAGAGAGTTTCTTCGTGCAGCCCCTTCACCCCAGATTCCCTTATTATTAACATTTTCCACGGTACGTTTGTGATAGTTGATGAGCCAGGATTGCTACATTATCAATACCTTAAGGTCATAGTTTAATAGGGTTCATTCTCTGTACTGTGCTATCTCATGACAAAAATATATCGTTGGGTGGAGCCCTGATTTTCCTAGAGCCTGGTTAATGGAAGCCATGGAATTATAGTAATGTAGCTGTCATGTGCCCAAGAGTGGTTCTGGTAACAAAGGTTGAAGGAGCAAGAAGCACAGATGGGAAGATAGAAGTAGGGGAGGGATAAGGACTCTACTGAGCTCATCACAGGATCTATTGGGGCATGATGCCCATCAGGCACTCTTCCTGACACGTGAGGCCAGGACCAGCAGTGGGCTTTGCAGCAGACATGATCTAACCTAGTAATTCTTCTTGATCACACATTCCTTGTAGGGGTTTGTCCTCTACATCTGCTCTGAGGAAGACATGAGGGAGAACATTAATCTCTGGTGACTATTTTCAGCATTTGAAATAAATCGCTATCTAGATTATACAATGACAAAAGCGCTACCCTTAGAATCTGGCTCGCCAACAAATATTTTTAAGTAATTTCAGAAGATAAATCCAGTTTATTTTTATTTAATAAATTTGTAGCTATTAAAAACTTTGATGCCCTGAAATACACTGTATCCTCTTTGCACGTAGTTTCTTTAAATAAGCCCATAATTATGGTGATTATCTAACTTTTGTTGAATGCTATGAGTGCAGAGAAGACTGTGAAGAGTACACAAAAAATGCCTTTAGCATCACGGCTTTCATTTGGGGGCAAAATGTAAGGATATGTTATTAGTGGTATTCATGATTTTTATGGGTTGTTTTGCATTCCACTCTTCTACCCAAAAAGAGTTTGTTTGGGTCCTAACATCCCATAACTCCTATAGGACTTTACTTTGGGAAGGATCTTAAATCAAATTCAAATGAGGTCATTGAACAGGGGGCTGATATAGTACAACTTGTGTCTTTATAAGAAGAGAAAATTTGGACATGGAAAAAGACATTTGTAGAAGGAAGGGGATGTGAAGGCAGAGGGAAAGCTCGGCCAGCTACAGGCCTGGGCTCAT
The DNA here is from genome assembly GCA_963574655.1 of Perodicticus potto. Classification (NCBI taxonomy): domain Eukaryota; kingdom Metazoa; phylum Chordata; class Mammalia; order Primates; family Lorisidae; genus Perodicticus; species Perodicticus potto. The sequence goes on from CAUYRH010008944.1 coordinate 27,590, forward strand.
TGTCTCCTCACACTCACAGAAGTAGCCAACCTGCCAATACCTTGTTCTGCACTTGCAGCCTATGGAAATATGAGACAATAAATTTATTTTATTTAAATCACCTAGTCTGTGGTGCTTTGCTGTGGGAGCTCTATTGAACTAATGTTAAATACAATCATATTATTAAGAACACTGTCTATTTTTGTGCCATATATAGAATTAGAATTTGCAACTTCAACTTTTTGGGGGACTGGTAAATATGAGAGCCCATGAAGGCTGTTAATTTCTTTTAACCTGTAACAGTAATTTCCATCCAAACCACAATTTATAAAGCATATATTAATGTATATACATGAGGTACTTCATTTTATTCTAGTTGGGTAGCAACTTGTTGATGCAAAGACACATATAGTGAAAATATTCACAAAAGACTAATGTACAACCTGTAATTCAGGTCTTTTTTCCTCCCCTCAATTAACTATAGACTCATACCTCTGAGCTTATGGGAAGCTTTGTCTTCCAGAGTTTCTGTTTAATTCTACTTTTAGAGCCATAGGTTTATGTATTTTATATTTATTTGGATACCAAATATTGTTGCCCCTGCCTTTAGGTAATTATGGAAATCACTTGCCCCCCAAAATGTAAATTGTCTTACTTTCCTATTGCAACTATACTTTCGGAAGCAGCTGACTCTGTTGGAGAAATAACGATAAAAAATAGAAGCCATCCTCATTTTTGTAATGACTACAGTGGTCATTTTCAGGTACTCTTCGTTATCTAACAAGTATCTAACTTATGGATACAAGTTAATCAGCTCTAGTCAGTAAGTCAATCTGCAGATACATACATGGCCCATCAGGAGGTAGCCCCACTTACCCCATATGCTGGACAGACTTGGATTGGGCCCTCTCACTATAAAGAGGACACTTGAAAATCCCAACCAGAAACGTCATCCAGATCAAGTCCATTTCTTCCTTTATCTGGGGTACTAAATCTCAGAACTTTAACCAAGTAGTAATTAAAACTTTTGAGAGGATCCAAAGTTGTTTGCTAACTAATGTTTTGGCCTCGAATGCTGGTTGATGCTGGCTGATATTTTTTCTAAAACACCTCTGTCTTCCCAGAGATGACTTTTTATTCAAATAATAAAGTGTGCAATTCATGGATCGTTTTCTGCAGAGGAAAGAAATGTTACAGAGCTATCACTGTGTGTGGAATGAATCTTTTGGGCTTAATGTTTCATGGGAACTTTTTTCCTAATGGAATTTATTTTAGAAAATTTAAGCTGAAATATCCCCCCTTTGGCTTCAGGTGTGTTCCGAAAGTCTTAATAACTGATTCTTTAGCAGACAGTGCATCTCTGATCTGGGAGGCCATTATAAACAAGGCCATATGGAAGCTAAAACTGCAAGATAAGGCGTTTACAAAATACCTTCTAGATTTAGTTTCTGTTGTTGATTATTGTCTAGATTTATCATTTAAATGTGGTTGCAAAATGGCAGTTTGCTTTTTCTTTATTAAAATTTGTTGTAAAAAAAATCTCTAAACATAAAGTGTGATCTTTGGCATCTATTTAGCTGGTTTATAAGGTAACAATCCTCCACTTTCAATGTATTAAACAAAAATGACTAAACTTTAGGCATTTTTTATTAATGTATCCTCAAAATATTTACTATCCTACTTTGACCAAAATACCAGCTAAAATAGTTTTTATTACTCAAAAGGCAAATTTTAATGAAGCAGTTCTCAAATCTGACTCTGAGCTAGATAACACCATTGGAATTTGTGAAAAAGAAAGCTACACATTCTTGACCTTTCAAGGCTTTTTGGGTCAAACTCTCAGGTTAGCTTATATATTTTTAATAACTCACAAATGAGTCTAGTGCACTCAACTTGGCACAGGTAACCACAGAGCCTACGCAATAAATTTTTAGCTTTGGTAGAACCTTTAAGTAGTTTCATTAATAACTTCTAATGAGACCATTGCCATTTTTATGATTAAAAATTTCTCGGAAATGATGTATCCCTAAAAAGTAGCATAATTTAAATGAACGTAAGTGTCCTTCAGGGTCAGATAAACGTTAGCGAAGTAACTTAATTCCTCTAAGTTTCTTTCTACCTTAAGGAGGGATTATATCAATAACAGGCATCTTGCAAGCAGAGTGAAGATGATGTACAGTAAAGGCCATCAGAGTGCCAGGTTCATACAGAAGGCTTAACCAAAATACCCATTGCAGTAGAAAGCATATAAAACCATCCCTCTAAGGGAACAGTGCAATTTTTTTTAAATCTTCCTATTTCTTCCTGTTTTAATTACAAGCAGCAGAAATTTAGGTATCTAAACTTTATTCTTCTTTAGCTCCACAAAAATACCCTCATAGAATCATCATATAACAAAATGTTCTTACCAAGGGGTACTAAAAATTAAAAAAAAAAACAAAAAACCTTACAATTACTTTTGTATCTTTGGCTATATCACTGAAAATATTGTTCATTGACCCCAATAAAGATTTACCTATCACTTTTTATTTTTTTTTGTTGGGTTTTTTCTTCTTCTTTCTTTCTTCTTCTTCTTTTTTTAAATTTTAGACAGAATCTCACTCTGTCACCCTGAATAGAGTGCCAGGGCATCGTCATAGCTCACAGCAACCTCAAAGTCTTGAGCTCAAGCCATCCTCTTGCCTTAGCCTCCCAAGTAGCCAAGATTACAGGTGTGTGCCACAATGCTCAGTTATTTTTTCTATTTTTAGTACAGGTGGGGTCTGACTCTTGCTCAGGCTGGTCTTCAACTCTTGAGCTCAAGCAATCCACCTGCTTCCTCCCATAGCGCTAAGATGACAGGTGTGAACCACTGCACCCAGCCCCAGTTGGTTTTAAATACTAGGAAATATATCTCTTTTCTAACAAACGAGTCTTCTCTCAATTGTTAAGGTTTGCTATAGGACACATTTTATTATCTAAACTATCATTGCCGAGAAGATGAACTATGACTGAAACATAATGTTTAACCATAGTAATTGTTCTTGGCTCTTTGCTTTAGGTTCCTTTCTTTGTCCTTATCTATTACTCTCTCTATATCATTATTTCCTAGTTATTTTATTTTAAAATAATCACAAAAATGTGGGAACGACATCATAGGTGTAAAGAAAAACAGCTATTGCAGTAACAATGATGAATCTTCCCAAAGATTCAAAAGAAAAACAGCTATTGAAGTAACAATGACGAATCTTCCTAAAATTTGATGTCTTAAAACACAAACATTTATTCTGGCAAACAAAACTTGCACTTAACAAAGGAAAACAGACAAGAAAGGCCTATCAAAACGACTATAATAAAGTAAATAGATGACTTCTCAGTCTGAATTCAACTCCCCTGAAACAAAGGGAGGGGAAGTTTTTAAAGCAGGGACTGGGCGTGGTGAATAGTAGGATGTGTTCACTAATTGGTTTACTCGAAGGACATCTAATCTTCAACACCAGGGATAGTTTTACAGCTGAAGGCAAGGTGCCTGCTGAAGTTAGGCCCCTACCCTACCACAGAAACTGAGAGCTAGGGGTGCTATCTGCCTTGATTACATTTCAAAGAGATGTTTCCCTGATCTTTGAGAAAAACACCACTCTGGGACTGTAAAACCAGCAAGAGACTTTTTAAAAGATTTACATCCCCCAGCAATACCACTGGCTGGGCAAGCCACCTGGCCCCTGTCCAGAATGCAAGGGTGACCACTGGAGGGTGGCCTGTCCCCAGAGGCGAAGGCCTCCTGGAACAGGGACCCCATCGGAGCCCAAACTGGACTGAGAGTGTCTGGGGCAA
>CAUYRH010008945.1:0-15961 GCA_963574655.1 Perodicticus potto
GGGAGCCTGTAGTCCCAGCTATTTGGGAGGCAGAGGCAGGAGACTCGCTTGAGCCCAGGAATTAGAGGTTGCTGTGAGCTGTAATGCCACGGCACTCTACCCAGGGCGACAGCTTGAGGCTCTGTCTCAAAAAAAAAAAAAAAAAAAAAGAAGCTCTTCATAGGATTGCTGTAAGGATTAAATGAGTTGATATATGCGTATTCAGGGCTCCCTGCTCAAAGCCTTCAAAGGCATGCTATGTTGTCCATAGTAGAAAGGTCAAATTCCTTAATGTAGCTTGCAGGGAAGTTTGGTGATCTGATTTCAACCCCACTCTCCTTATCTTAATTTAACTACTTAATGCAAACACCCTACATTCTCCCACTTTGTTCCTCTACTCCCACTGGTTCTTCTGCTTAAAATATCTTCCTTTCCCATCTCTGCCAATTCACTCCTCCTCCATGGCCATGTTTGCACACTTCAGGAAGGCCTTTCCCTCTCCCCAGGCCAAAGAGAGCTGCTCTTCCCTCCCATTCTCAGATGACTCTGTCTGAATCCCTCTTGATGCACCCCCACTTTCTACTTTTTGTTTTACTCATTTTTGTATATATCTCATCTCTGGGAGATTCTAAAGGGCAAGATCTGAGCATATTTCATTTTGATTATTCAATCATCCCTGGCCCTTGGTCCTGCCCAAAGCAGGGGCTAAATAAATGCTTTACGAATGAATGGATTAACATTGAGAGTTTGTAGTTGGTGTGGTGGTGTCTGAAGTTTGGGATTAACAGAAATCACTGCATGTGCATGTCTCCACTGTGGAGGATTGTTTTTCTTTGCCCACTGCTAATCAATTAGGGAGTGTGAGATTATTCTCCTATTCAAACATTTGATCAAAAGTTGGTTTAGAAATTCCCACAGGTCCTGCCCAACTTTAAGAAACTATGAGTATGTTGTCTGGAGAGATGCCAAGGTAATAGACTTGAATTATTTTTGCAGGTTCAGGAATAGGAGACCCCTGATTGTGGGTGAGACTAAATCTTTGCAGCTAATAGATTAATTTGTGCCACTCTAGAATTAATAACCTAGTGCACAAAAAGCTTGGCTCTTTCATTATCCAATTTTCCAATGTGTATTTGAGTTTCTGGACAATAGAATAGCAGAATCTTTACATTAGCATGAAACTGTCTCACCATGGAGGCCAGCTTCCCACATAAAGCATTCTGCCTTCAGGATCTCTGACACATCTTTCAGGCTTTGCCTGAGCAAGTCCAGTGAGCAAATTCTCACTAGTTTTCCAGTCTGTGGTTGGATAGCCCAGTTGTAAGAAAACCTTTTTTTATATTGGATCAAGTTTTGTGTCTTTAACACTTCACCCATTAGTCCCAGTTCAGTTTTAGGGCCATAGAGAAGTCTGCTCTCTCTTTCATCTGAGAATTCTCAGATCTTGGGCATTTTCCCAATCTTTATAGGCCAAACTCTTCCAGCTCCTTTGAAGGCTTATGGAACAATCCTCTTGTCATGTTTCAGATTTTCCATTTGTCAATGATTCTGCTAAAATGTAGTGACAGAATATACTATCTTCACACTTAATTATAACTACCATTTACTACCAGGTATCTTACTACAGATGCTTTTTATATATTGTCTCACTTAATTCTTACAACAGTTGCTTGCAGGTGGTTCTTATTATTTTATAGATAAGGAGTCTGTAGTTTAAATAAGTCATTAATGGGCTCAAGTTTACAAAGCAGCAAAGAGCAGGGCTGGGTGTGATGGTTTCCAAAACATACAACTCTCCACCTTTATGATTATTTTATTACCTAGCAAGATAGTTATAAGAAACAGAAGTCTAATTTCTTTTTTCTGCTCAGCAGTGTACATAGTACCTAGGTTTAAGTTGAATGCAACCCAGAAAGTCTAATAGCTGAGAGCTACTGGCTCTGCCCTGGCTCAGGGCCTGGCGGTATGGTCTGAGCAAATGCTGAGGGCCACTCTCGATCATCACTGGTTGAGTCCCTTGATGACACAGTGCAAGCACTCTAGTGTTTGTTTGTTAATATATTGCAGGAAGAGCCAGGAGCTGTTAGGAAATGGTGGTTGGGGAACCATTGGCAGACACTTTGGGGGAACTGACATTGAAATAGACACAGGTTGCTCTTAAAGTCTATTTTCTTTTTGAGACTGAGTCTTACTTTGTTTCCCTTGGTAGAATGCCATGGTGTCACAGTTCACAGCAATCTCAAACTCTTGGAATCAAGTAATCCTCTTGCCTCAGCCTTCCAAGTAGCTGGGACTACAGATGCCTGCACAATGCCCAGGTAGTTTTTTGTTGTTGTTGTTTGTTTTTGAGACAGAGTCTTACATGTTACCCTTGGTAGAGTGCCGTGGTATCACAACGCACAGCAACCTCAAACTCTTGGGCTTAAGCGATTCTCTTGCCTCAGCCTCCCAAGTAGCTGGACTACAGGAGCCTGCCACAATGCACGGCTAGTTTTTGTTGCAGTTGTCATTGCTGTTTAGCTGGCTCAGGCTGGGTTCAAACCCGACAGCCTTGGTGCATGTGGCTGGTGCCGTAACCACTGTGCTATGGGCGCTGAGCCGCCCAGGTAGTTTTTTAGAGATAGAGTCTTGCTCTTGCTCAGGCTGGCCTTGAACTCATGAGCTCAAGCAATCCATCTGCCTAGGCCTCCAAGAGTGCTAGGATTACAGGTGTGAGCCACCAGGCCCGCCCTAAACAACACATTCTTAAACAACAAATAAGTCAAGGTAAAAACCACAAATTATAAAATACATACAAACAAATGAAAATTAAGCTAAACATAAGGGATGCAGCAAAAGCAGTGCTCAGAGGGAAACTCTTATCTATGAATGTCTACATTTTAAAAGAACGGAATCGCATATTAATAACCTAACTTTACACCTTAAGGAACTAGAAAAAGGACAGCAAACTAAACTCAAAAGTAAAAGGAAGAAGATAAAGATTAGTGCAAAGATAAAATAGAGAATAGAATAATAAAGAGAATCTATGAAACCAGAAGCTGATACTTTGAAAAATCAACAAGAGTGACAAACCTTCGGCTGTACTGACAAACAACAAAAAGATGCAAATAAAGTGTTTTGCTATGTAAGGTAACACAGTCAGGTATTCTGGGAAGTAGGATACGGACATCTCGGGGGGCATTTTTCTGCCTTCCACAGAGAAAAACTGCAGACCCTATGGACCAGATGTTTGCAGCTGGTGCCCTTAAAACCCTCCGGAGTTCCAGTTTCAACCGGGTACTGGTCGCCTGGGTTTGCTGCCACGTGAGGCTCTGACCACCACGAGCCTTGAGGACACCCAAGAAAGCAGAGAGTCTACATCTCTTCAGCGTTTATAGGTTACAGCTGGCGCTAAGAGGGAAGGGCACAGCAAGTCCAGGTTTCCGTGTCAGCTTTTCCTTTTGTCACAAGGAAGGCCTGTGCCGTAACCCCGGACCGTCTGGCCATCTAGAGAGAGAAGCCGCGGCCTGTATTCAAGGAAACTGAGCCACAAACAGTGGGCAAATCATGACCACTGGTGTGAAAGAGAGGCTAGTTTAAATCCCAGGGGTGCCACTCACCAGCTGCGCCATCTAAGGCAAGCAGCGCGTCACCAGGCAGGACCCACGGCGACGCCACAGTGCCCCCTGCCGGCCGGGCGCCCTCACTTGCGCACTCCGCCGGGCCGTGCACCCGTCCCCTTCGGTGCACCTGGGCAAACACCTGGGCCTACACCTGGGCTCGCAAAGCAGCCTCTGGCGCTCACCCTGAACCTCAGGCTTCCTGCCTTGCTCAAGGGGGAAGGCTGAAAGAGCCCAGACAATGTGTCAGTCCTGATCCATTCCCAGGAGGCCTGTGCTGGCCCGAGAGTACAGGCAGAGTCAGACAGTGTGACCTGGGAAGAAAAGCTGCAGTGGGCTCTTCATCAGATTTGCGGTGGATGCGGGGGAGGAGAGGAGTTGGATTTCTTACCCAATTTTCATCTGGATAACTCCTGTGACAAACACAGTTTTGTGAGTCTCTAGGGACCCCTGAACCTGCCTCCATCAACCGGACAGGAAAAGGGGCATCCAGAAGAAGCTACAGTCATTCTAAAATCAAAAGCTACAGTTATTTGCCAGATATGGTAATATGTGTCTTAGGAGCTATTAATTCATCTATCAAACATTTATAGAGCTGCTCTTCTGTGCCAGGTCATGTGCCAAATGTGACACAGAGATTGTGAAGACTCACACACACATACACTTATCCCCTTCATCTGCATAACTGTTTGACACAGCACTTATTACCATCTAAAATACTATAAATTTTATTTATTTTTCTTATTTTATTGGTTACTACACACGTGCGAATCCACACACACACACACACATTTTTGCCTGTTTTGTTCACAGTTGTATCCCTAGAACTTAGGAAAACTACCTTACACATAGTATGTGCCCAGCTAATATTTATTGACCCAAGGAACTCATAATTTAGTAATCTGATTTACTCCTAAAAGCACCCTAAAATTAGGAGATTATATCCTCCATTTTGCAGAAAGTTAAGGATGAGGAGCTTAAGTGGTTTGCAAGGAGGGATTTAACTTCTAGCGGGGGACCACATCCCTGCATTCAGGCACTCCTCACCTCCCCCATTGTGAATACACTGAGTGATTTCCTGGTTAGCTCCTGACTGCTACAGAAACCCTTGAGGCTGGCCACCACGCAAGGGTAAGAGACAGCCCCCCAGTCAACAGCGGGGCTTCACTCAGGCTAGTCAAATATACACTCAAATTAATTAAATAAGCATTGTGTTAAGCCCCTTCTGTGTTCTAAGCACTGAGGATAACAAGCTGTTTTCAAGCTGGTACCAAACATGTACTATATGTTTATTAGTGAGTTACACAGCGTATCTCCAAAAAGGGAGGGGGACTTGATGAGGCATGTCAGACCTTCATCTCATGGCCAACAACTCAGCTTTAGGGTATTCTGGGGTCTCCCTGTCCAAGAGGGAGTCCATTTAGTAAGCACAGAGGCTTAAGATTATATTTTTGTTTACAATAATAAACAGAACTGCTTGTCCTCAGTAGTCTGTAGGAACTAAATACTTGTTAGCCAAAATTCGGTTAGGCATCTGTCCCTCCCCCAGGTCTCTGAATAACTTTTGGCCCACCCTTTAGCCTGAGCCAGCATCAGCCCTTCCTGAGAGGTAGAAGATTCCCTGATCAGTAGAAAGACCAGATAGTAATCTGATCCACCACCCTTTCATCCCCCTTCTCACAGTTCTTTCAAGCTTTGTTAACTTCTCTGGAGAAAAGAAATATTCTCTCTAACTCTTGAGATGGTTATAGAGCTTACAGTCAGAGCATTCTCCTCATCACAACAGTCCCTTCCCCCCGACACCTTGCAATAATCCTTTAGAATAAAGTCTGTCCCTAAATCTGGATTCGCTTTTTATTGGACATTCTGAATGAATGAAACAACTATAACTAATTGGAGAGTGGCTATAATAATTCAGCTTTACAAATTCTGTTCTGACTTCTCTTGCCATTAATCACTCTTTGAAATTCTGGCTGTTGGACTTGCCAAACCCATCAGACCATGGCCAGATGCCTTGGGCCAGAAGTACAGCTGGTGGTTGACAGCTGGGCCTATGGAATAGACACCAGGATTTAGATTTTGGTGCTGTCACGTCTCTGTATCTCAGGTCAGGTCACAGAATCTCTCTCCTGTTGAGCCACTATTAAGTGGTCACCACTAGGTGCTAGCACTGAGCTGGGCACTGCAAGTTGAATGGTGAATGAAACAGGTTATAGCTGGTGGCTGGAGAAGCTTGTCAATAAAACAAGCAAATAAATTGGGAAGGACTGAAAACTCCTCATGTCTGACAGAGCACAGAGGCCGCGCCTACACATAGGAGGTGGACCTTACCTTCTATAACATGAGAAGGCGACTTATCTGAGGCCTAAGAGTCAGAAGATCCAGCCATGGCAGCAGCTGAGAGGACATTCCTGGTAAAGGGAGAAGCAAATGCGAAGGTTCAGAGGTGGGAGATCAGGGTGTTTAAAGACCAGAAAGAAGTCAACGTGCATAAAAGGAAAAATTGAGAATTTGAGACTTAAGGCTGGGTGCAGTAGCTCACGCCTGTAATCCCAACACTCTGGGAGGCCAACGCAGTTGGATTACTTGAGCTCATGAGTTCGAGACCCTGTCTCTAAAAAAACAGCCAGGCATTGTGGTGGTTGCCTGTAGTCCCAGCTACTCAGGAGGCTGAGGCAAGAGGATCACTTGAGCCCAAGAGTTTGAGGTTGCTGTGAGCTATAAGGCCATGCACTCTACCAGGGGCAAGACAGTGAGAAAGCCTAAAAAAACATTTTTTTTTGAGACTTCTTCTAAGTGGGATGGAAAACGATTTAAATGTTCTGAGATTTTGTTTTGATTTGTTTGTTGTGTAATTTGATTGCCAGTGGGCTTTAATTCTGCCCCCGTTGACCATCTGAATATCTCAGTGAATTACCTGCTTATGCTGTCTACCCATTGATCTACTGGGGTTTTAGGATATTTCTTACTCATTTGATGAGGTCTGTCAATTAAGGATCTTAATTAATACTTTATTACCTTTATTTTCCCCTGCTTATCTGCTTTTTAGTTTTGGTTTCCCTTTTTAAGTAGAAATTTTCAACGTTTGCACCTTAGTATGTGAGAATTCTTCTATCACTATTATTCACTTTTTAAATATTACTTTTTGAATCATTTTAAAATATTTTTATCACTTTAAATATCACTTTTATCATTTATCAAATGTCCACCAGTGGCTACATATTACTTACCTTTTTTTGGTACGTGTCATAGGGGTCAACGTTTTACATTCGTGAATTTTTCTTGCTTATTGTCTCGGGGGTGGGGCAGGGCAAACTCCTGCTCAGGTTCGACCCTCGAAGGCTCAGTATGCCAGACCCCGCAGAAAGACCCCCTTACCCATGTGGGTCCAGACAGAGGGGCCTCTTCTCCGCGGGAGGTCTCGGGGCCACCCACTTCACTAGGAATCTAGTGCTACACCTGAGCTACACTTCACTACACACAAGCAAGGTCAAAGGCTCTTATTGGTGAGAAAGCTGAGGCTCAGCAGACAGCCGAGCAGACAGGTAGGGAAGAGTTAAAATTTTCCAGTCCCGAGCCCAGGAGAAAACCACAGCCAAGGCGGCAGGCCGGCGCAGACGACGTAGACGCAACAGGGAGGGCGGGACGAGGGTCAAGTCGGGGAGCTAAGCCCCGCCCCCATCGGGGCCCCGCCCGTCCCTCGCCGAGTTCATCGCTCAGCTTGGTCTTTCCGTCGCCCGCCTGCCGCAGATTTCATTGGCTGCTTCGCAGGCCCCGCCCACCGGAGCTGCTGATTTCCGCAGCCAATCGACAGAAGTGGTGGCCGGGCGGCGGGTTGCGGCGGAGCCCGGGTGCTGAGGTACCGCTGGGGGTCTCTTGGCGGCGCGGGGGCCTGGTCTCGCTGCACGGCTCCGGGGCGGGCCGCCAGTCGAGTCCTGGACTCCTAGGCGACCCTTGTGCAGCTGGAGGGGCCCTGAGCGCGACTGTGCTGGAGCTCAGAGGTCGAGGGTCGTGCCTTTGTGGAATTTTGGGATTCCACCCGTGGAAACCTAGGGGCGGGGGGCTCCCCGACTTCCTGTTGGCGCCTGTTTCGGCGGCCGCACCTTTCTCGGAAGGGCTCCGAGGAACACGGGCCTGAGAGTGGCTGGAGCCTCTTGCACGATCAGAGCTCGAACCCGAAAGCTGGGCCCGACTTGGGGCTGCCGCGAGGTCCCGCCGGTAACCCTCCGCCACCCGAGGGGAGACAGCCGGGGTGGACCCGGCTCCGAGGTCCGAGTGTCGGGGCAGTGGCCCGGGGCGCCGGCGCCACGGGCTGTCACCGAATGGGCCGCTCCCCTGTGGTTGTCTTCCTTATGTTTGAGATTTCATTTCTGGAATCTCATCTGGACAGTTTGGAGAAGGGGAAGGATATTGTGGCTTTGGCCATTTGGCTCAAGGTGCAATGTAATGGCTGCAAAGTAACCTGTAAGGAAACTGGATGAACTTCTCAGTTTGACTGGCGTTTCCGCACCCGACATGCCCCCCACAACTTTGTCAAGCTGTGTCAAAATAAGAGCAGTTGAGTCTTACAGTTCTAAGCTCTTTAATAGCCTTCTTATTGAAGATACTTTGAAACACAAAGTATTGAACGAGAACTCCTTGTATTAATACAAAGGTTCTGAGTTTAAGTTTCTTGGTACAAGGAAACTGGGAACAGTCCTTACTTTCCATTGCAAGGATCTTAACCGCTACTTCACTACTCTGAGACCCCAAACAGAAATTGTTTCTTACACATGTGCATGTGGAGGAGACACAGCTGTGGATGAGGGGTAAAGGAGAGAAGAAATGGGATTTTTTTTTTTTGAGACAGAGTCTCACTACGTCACCTTTGGTAGAGTGCTGTGGAGTCACAGCTCACAGCAACCTCAAACTCTTGGGCTCAAACAATCCTTTTGATTTGTAGTAGAGACCGAGTCTAGCTTTTTGCTCAGACAGGTCTTAAACCTATGAGCTCAAACAATCCACCCATCTTGGCCTCCCAAAGTGCTAGGATTACAGGCGTGAGCCACTGCACCTGGCCAGAAATGGGATTCTTTTGTTTTCTGAACAAACAGTGTGCAATTAGAACAAAAGTGTTGCCTATCTCCTTCCATCTTAGCCAGTGAGCTGCATTCTTTTTTTGTACTGATATTTGTTTAGTATTTGTAATGATTAGGAAAAGTAATAGCCTCTAACAAGACATTTCTCTCTATTTTTTTTTCTTTTGCAGTTTTTGGCCAGGACCAGGTTTGAACCCACCACCTCCGGTATATGGGGCCAGCGCCCCACTCCTTGAGCCACAGGCGCCACCCAAGACATTTCTCTTTTAATGAGGCCATAAAGGGACGACTGACTGTACCTTATGTGGAATTAACCCTGGGGTTTGGTTTTCAGTTAAGAAAATGAGGCAGATGGAAGCGTTAACCAAGACCTTCCAAGGCCCAGCTGTTGTCTGCAGGACTCCAACTAGCCATGTTTACATGTTTAAGAATGGCAGTGGGGATTCAGGGGACTCCTCTGAGGAAGAGTCGCACCCTGTGATTCTGAGGCCCAGGGGCAAGGAACGCCAGAAGAGCAGTACCCACCATTCTCACCAGCCGGGAGCAGGCAATGTGGTGCTACTGCAGCGGGACTTGGCCCAGGGGGACAGCCTCAACAAGCTGGCTCTGCAGTATGGCTGCAAAGTAAGATACCTCTCCACTGTTCTGCAGAGTGGGAGGCCCCACTGCCCTTGCTGCCCTGGAGAGGCAGGCCCGTGGTAGCAGTAGAGGATGCCTCTCCTTAGCCACAGGTGGAGGGCAGATGGCAGGACCTGTAGGTGCATTTCCCTCCCTGCAGAGCACATCTACTCTTCCTCATTTCTCCATACTGAAATTCTGAAACCCTTTCTTTTTGCTTTTGAGCACATTTTATTTAGCTCTCATAGGGTCTGTGATACCAAGCAGCTTTACCCAAGATTTCTTTGGCATGGTAGTGTCTCATGTTCCTTTTATTTTTCTGAAACTTTTCTTGGTAGTAGCTTATCTAACTAGTAAAGATTTACCTTCTTTAGAACTGCATGACCTAGCTCTTGTGTGCTGTGTCTGTATATAACCCTGTTTTTCTCTTTAATTATGTTTTTAGCATTCAGAGTGATTAAGAATGGCAAAGTAAGTAGGAAAGTATTTATAGAATTGCTACATTTTCTCCTAGATTGAAATTATTTATGTCATTTTGCTAACACTGTGCTGTAAATTTCTATGGGCTTCTCTAAGGCACAATATAAGCTACTTAATAAGAAAATCTTTTTTTCCTTAAAGTATCTTATTTAACTAACAAGGTCCAAATAGCTAAGCACAGCATGTGAGGTATTCGCCAGGGAAATAAGTAGGTCTCCAAGAACACATAGTGGTCTTTATATTGACATTTATATTTGACTCTTATAATCAGCTCTCTAGACATAGCGTATGGTTTATAGAACATTGGCTGAAAAGGTCTTGCCTTACGAAGACCAGAATAGATTGGAGTAGGCTTCATGGAATGATGATGTCTAATAAATCTATAAAGAATACATAATACCTCTGATAAGTGATCAGTGTTCCTATTTGAAGTAAATAAATTTTCTCTAAATTTATTAGGGGCAAAGACACTATCTCAAGCATCTCATGCATCTTTTTTTTTTTTTTTTTTGTGGCCAGGGCTGTGTTTGAACCCACCACCTCCCGTATATGGGGCCGGCGCCCTACTCCTTTGAGCCACAGGCACCGCCCACATCTCATGCATCATTTTGAGCACACAATAAATTAAAAATGTCCCCTATCTCATTTGAATTAAGTAATTAAAGCAGCTGCTAAATAATTAAAATAGTGGAAATTATTGATTACAATGAGGCTCTTTTTAAAGGTTTGTGGCTGTAGTTATTTTCTAGCTTAAGTGTGCTTACAAGTTAAAACGTTAGAATCCATCTCTGATGTTTTTGGAAAGTTTTCAAAGGTTAGCTGGAGAGAGGTTTTACCTTTTGACTTACGTTTCCCCCATGTTTTAAATCTTCATGTTTGATTATAAAGGAGTTTGCCATGAACTTTGTTACTTGATAAGACTCATAGCAGTGTTTGTTTCTTCTGATGTTGGGATAGAAGATCTCAGCGCATAGCTTCCAACTTGACTCTTGATTCCTCACGTGTTTCTAATGACTAAAAACTGTTTTGAAATCTTCAAAGTAAACTAAATATAGACTTTATTTCAAGAGTAAGTTTATATGTCTCACAGTACTGCTGGGAAAGAAAATCCTGAGGGCACATCTCTCAAAACTTTTTTACAGGTAAAGTAGATTCAGAATGTGTCAACAGAGCTGGCTGAGGCTTTTTCATTTGGCAAATGCTAATGTCTACCCACTACTTATTTTGGTTCTGGTAGGGAAGAGATAGAAGCCGGGCAGATGGGGGCACTATTTCCTCAAAAGTTAAAAGAAGTGAAAGGGCTATAGTGTTTATTTTAGTGCAATGATTATATCTCACCTAAAAGCATTTTGTTGCAGCCACATTTTAAATAGTTAACAATAAATCTATTTGCCAAAGCTGATCTTAAATTATTCAAACCTGTAAATCTATAGGAAAATTTGATTATTAAACTACATATCAAGGCTGTCTAGAAGCTAAAACACAAAGCAATTCAGCCCAAACTAATTCTGTTCATAGGTGCAATTTTCCAGTCTTGGTCAGATTCTTAAGAGAAGTGGGCTTGGATCACCACTCAGAAAAGTTAAGAGCCACTTTCTGGATACTGATTTTAAGGAGCTTTGTATATCTTATGATGTTTTTCTTCCTGGCTTTCCCAGGTTGCAGATATCAAGAAAGTCAACAACTTCATTAGAGAGCAGGACTTGTTTGCTTTGAAATCTATTAAGATTCCAGTGAAAAACCACGGGATCCTAACAGAGACCCACGAAGAACTTAAAGCCCTCCCCAGCCCATCTTCAGAAACCAAAGTGACTATGGAACTGCCTGATCTAGACAGAGAAGCTGCAGGCTCTAATGCCCAACCCAGCCGACTGACAGATTTCTTTAAGGGAATTGACCAGAACATTGAGCGTGCAGTGCAGTCAGAAATGTTTTTGCAAGAAAGTTGCTACGTCGAGACCTCTGATCTGCCGCTGCTCCCACCTCCTCCAAAGACACAGACAAGTGGTGCAGATTGTGGAATTCAGTGGTGGAATGCTGTTTTCATCATGCTCCTAATTGGGGTTGTTTTGCCAGTCTGTTATTTAATTTATTTTAAAATACAAGCTACTAGTGAGACCCCTAATAACTTGAACACAACTGTTGTCCCCAATGGCTCGATGGCAATAGGTACCATTCGAGGGCAAGCCCCCAGACTAGTGATTCCAGTGCCGACTGTCACCTCTTCAGACAGCCAGTTCAGTCAGACCACCCACACGGGGAACTAAGCTGTTGTTTTTCAAGAATCAGCCCATTTTTAGCAGTTGGTTCTTGTGTATGTCAGCTGTCATCAGCCTTGTCCTAAAGCTGCTGGATTTCATTTACTGGGACAGATGGACTTGTTGGAGAAGTCACCACAGTGTCTCAACCACACTGGCTTTGGAGAGGGCCCTCTCCTAACACAAGGCTGCACGACCTGGAACACCAGGGCCCTCAGCCTCCCATAACCAGGAAGGGGCAGCAAGAGCCATCTACATGTAACATGGGGCAGTTTCTTGAAGACATTTAGTGGGCTGGCTGAGAGTGTCTTCATGGCAGTCCTGTGTAGGCCCCCACATTGGACGTGCTTGGGGGGAAGGGGTGGCCTCGGCCAAGGGACCCGCTGCATGGGAGCCTCTGGGGTAGGCATGGGGCACCTGGCTGTTGAGGGGGACTGGCTCTAGGAAGTAATGTGCTGTGTGTCCCTGGCAAAAGTGCTGTGGAATAGTCTTGGTGTTACCCTGTTTTAAAGAGTGACAAATTACAGTTGTAACGAGCCCTCCTTCATATGTGCCTCATCAGCCTTTTTGAGACAATGCCATTTCTAGAACTGAAACAACCCAAATTCAAACTACTGTACTATTAAAGGAGCAGCAGCTCTATTCCTTGTGCTTTGGAGCTGCATGCAGCCATGTCTTACGCTGAACAGCCAGGGCCATTGCCCAATGCCATGCTAGGAGACTTCCCAGGTTGGGGCCACCTGCATTCTCCAAGTCCACATTCTTGGAGCTCTTGCTGCCCAGCGTCAGGAGAAAAGGGTGAGCGCCTGTCACAGAGGCTCCAAATGTGCACATGAGGCTGAGAGTGGCCAGTGCTCACTCTGCCATTGAGGGCCACAGGTTTCTCTAACCTCTGCCACGGTGACTTCACCAGACATGGTACAGGTTTCCATGGGAAAAAATCACTTTGCCAGGCAAAGTATGAATGTCTGTATCCTTTACTTTCTCAAATGGAATAAAATCATTTCTTCCGTGAAGGAAAATTGACTCCCCATTTTTTGATTTGGGGATTGATAATTCAGAATTTAAAAGATGTAGAACAGACATTGTTGGAGAAGAGGGAAGCGGCTGTGTTGGGAGTGAAGCCTGTGCCTCCCTGCTGTGCCCTGGGCCCAGCAACCCAGGGCATGTGCTGTCCCACAGTTACGGGACAGGGGCAGGATAGAAGTGGTAGCCAGTATCCTCAGGGTGATTGATCCGTATAAGCTTTAAGGTTTTATCAGGGATATGTAAAAAATACCGCAAAGCTTATTTTCTACATATTTTACATATTTTGTCTTTGGGGAGTTAATGTTTTAAAAGATCTGTCAGCGGGCTGGATGACAGGCAAGGAGGGGGACTTCCAATGCCCACCAGAGGCTCCAATAGCCAAAAAGGCTGGACAACTGCTGAGGAGACACCTGTGCCTTGGTGTCTCCTTCACTTTACACTTAGGACTAAATGTGGAACCCCCATTTCCTATGCCTAGGTCAGTTTCTTGTGAATTTCCTGGCCTGAATTCCATGGATGGACTGTGTCCATTCATTGATACACTCATTCACCTTGCCCCCGGCGGAAGGGACTGTATTCATTCGTTTCCTGGCCAAGGAACCCATACGCCTATATATACCCTGAGGCTAGAGACCTAGAGGAGGAGACGGGGAAAGACCGGGAGAGAAACAGAGAGAGAGTCTCTCTCCCCACTTGAAATCTCTCCCTCTACCAGGAGCTTTGGTGTTTTCTGTATTCTTTTCTGTAAATCAATTCAGTCTTACCACGGAGTGGAGGGGGGGGAATAATGTAATGAAGAATAATAAAATACATGTATTTAAAAAAAAAGTCACTATCCCTTTAAATTCTCTGGAAATCACTTCAGCTAAAGGGGGGGGGAGGCTTGCAAGAAGGGAGGGGGCACACAACAATGGCTGGTGCAAGCAAATTTTCTGATCACAGGGGATCCCTTTGTTTGCACCTCTGTGATCAGAAGTAACAATCAGTGATTAGAGCACTGATTCCCCCATAGCTGAAGGACGAGATCCCTTTTGCCTGCCTTGGCTTCAACAAGCTGTTTGCAAGCTACACCAGGAACATGTGCACAACTGTCTGTCATGTGACTCATTGTTGGGGGATGAGTAGCTACTACTGTGCTAAGAGCTGAAATGGACCAAAATTAACTGATATTTACCATTCTTGCCTTCTTCTGGATGTTGTAAAGCATCAATAGACTCTAGAGTCCCATAATAATTATATCGGACAGGTTCTGATAGTGCAGTTTTTGTCTAGGTAGGAAGCCAAATTCCTAGTGGTTGCTTCCCACTCTGCAGTCTTTCCAGAATCCTCTCTTGCCAATTGTGGCAATTTTGCTAGTATTCTCCTTGCTTTTTATGAAGGATTATATTTTCAGAAGTCCTCATTCCGGCATTCCAAAAATTGTAATTTATCTATAACTGTTCACAGAATAAACATTTCATCACTTTCAGTGGATCGTAGAAACCTTATAATCTTATAGGTCCCTATGCTTTCCTACATTTATATTGTAGTTGTCATATATATTATACCACATACATTGAAAACCCCATCAGGCAATGTTACGTGTTTTGCTTTCAACCATCAGATTACAAATAGTCTATTATATATTTACTTGGCTATATATAACTTTTATGGCTTTTTTTTTTAATCCTCAAATTTCTAGTTTTCCTCTGTCATCATTTCTTTTCAGCCTACTTTCCTTTAGCCTTTATTTCACAAAATGTATGCTGGAGGGCTGGACACGGTGGCTCATGCCTGTAGTCCTAGCACTCTGGGAGCCTGAGGTAGGTGGGTTGCCTGAGCAAGAACAAGACCTCTCTAAAAATAGCTGGGTGTTGTCATGGAGTCCTGTAGTCCTAGCTACTTGAGAGTCTGAGGCAAGAGGATCACTTGAGCCCAAGAATTTGTGATTGCTATGAGCTATGATGCCATAACACTCTACACAGGGCCACTAAGTGAGACTCATCTCCAAAAAGAAGTGTAAAAGTGTGCTGTTGATGAATTTTCTTGGTTTTCCTTCTTCTGAGAATGTCTTTAGTTACCTCCATTCCTGAAGGATATTTTCCCTGGATATAGAATTCCAGATTGACAGTTACTTTCTTTTAGGACTTAAATTTTTTTCTTTCACTTTTTTATAGCCTCCATGGTTTCTGATGTGAAATCCACAATCATTCTAATTCTTTTCACATATATGTTATGCATAATTTTGTTCACCTAAATATAAAATAGAGAAGGAGACTCTCTACATTAAATGATGTTTATTTGGGAATAGGCATTGCAGTGGGACTACTGGTACTTTAACAAACTATGTATTTATTCAAGCAGGTAGAGGAAGACTGTTTTTCCATTTTTTTTCCAGAGATAAGTTCTTGCTTTGTTGCCCAGGCTGGAGTGCAGTGGCATGATCATAGCTCACTCTAACCTTGAACTTCTAGGCTCAAGAAGTCATCCTGTGTCAGCCTTCCAAGCAGTTAGGACTACAGCTAATGCACCATCACTCCTGGCTTTAAATTTAATTTTTTTAAAAATAATTTTATTAAATCATAATTGTGTACATTGGTGCAATCATAGGGTAGAATGTGCTTCATATACAATCAGAAACATTTTGATCGTACTGTGAAAGATAGCCTTCATGGCATTTTCTTAATCACTATATAAAGACATTGATAGTCTACATTTAATAAGTTTCACCAGTATCCTACTAAGATGCACCGTAGGTGTGATCCCACTAATTGCCCTCCCTCCACCCACCCTCCCCCCTCTCCTCCCCTCCCTTTCCCTTTTCCCTGTATTCTTGTGCTATAATTGGGTTTTAGCCTTCATATGAAAGCTATAAATTAGCTCTATATTAGGGCTGAGTACATTGGATACTTTTTCTTCCATTCTTGAGATACTTTGCTAA
>CAUYRH010008947.1:0-37773 GCA_963574655.1 Perodicticus potto
TTATATATATACTATAGTATAGTATATATAAACTATATATAGTTTATATTTATATAAACTATATATAGTTTATATTTATATAAACTATATATAGTTTTTTAAACTATATATTAAACTATATATATAGTTTTAATATATTCATATAAAATTATATATATAGTTTTAAACTGTATATTTAATAGTTAAATATATATACTATATATTTAATATATAGTAAAATTATATATAGTTAAATATATATACTATAAATATATATATAGTCAAATTATATATAGTTAAATTATATTATACTAATACTACTATATTATAGTATACTATATTATACTACTACTACTATAATACTACTATATTTAATATATAGTAAAATTATATATAGTTAAATATATATACTATAAATATATATATAGTAAAATTATGTATAGTTAAATTATATTGTACTAATACTACTATATTATATAATATAATATATAGTTATATTATATTATAGTTAATATTTATATATATAGTAAAATTATATATAGTTAAATATATATACTATATATTTAATATATAGTAAAATTATATATATAGTTATGTATAGTTTTAAACTATATATTTAATAGTTAAATATATATACTATATATTTAATATATATATTATAATATATAGTTTTATATATATACTATATATAACTATAATATATAGTTAAATATATATATGTTATAAATATATATTATATATTTATATAAATATAAATTAAATTAAAATAAATTAATTAAATATATATTATAATATATATTTAATATATATTATAATATATAGTTTTAAACTATATATTTAATAGTTAAATATATATACTATATATTTAATATATAGTAAAATTAGTTATATATAGTTTATATATAGTTTAATATATATAGTTAGATATAGTTTATATATAGTTTAATATATTTATATAAAATTATATATATAGTTTATAAACTATATATGTATTAAATATATATATAACTATATATAGTTTTATAAAGATATATAGTTTAAAAACTATATATATAGTTTTATATATATTTAATATAGGTAAATTAAATATATATTTAAAAAAATATATATAGTTTTATGTGTTTGGAGATAAGTGTACACCGTGAAATCATCAAACTGTCATCACTATAAGTGCCATAAATTTATCCATCACCTCCAAAAGTTTCCTTCCACCTGGAAAGTGAAGTTGACACATACAAGGTAAAAGACTGGAAACAGGGTAATTGATTAGATACTTGTACACAGAATAATTTTGATTTAAAAATGATGGATGACCATATGTCTTTTGTTCTTCTGCCTCCCAATAAACAAAAACAGCAAAAAAAATATAAAAATGAGGACCAAAAGAACTTGAGAGGAGAAAACACAAGACAAAGATTTCAACAGGCTTTAAAGGTAGATAGAGAAAAAAATAAAAAATAAAAAGCTAAAGGATAAAATTAAAAAAAATAATAAAGGCAGATAGAAGAGTAACAAATGGTTTAGCAGAGGAGAGAAGCTCTGTTTGGGAAGCTCAACTTGAGTGAACATGTTACTTTTAATTAGATAATCCAATTAAAAGTATGAACACCCTTGGAAAAGGCCAGAGCTTCTAAATGTAAAACTTTATAAAGAAGACATAAAGCATGTATCAGGGTTCTCCAGAAAAACAGAACCAATAGGATGGATGGATAGATAGATAGATAGATAGACAGACAGACAGATAGATAGAGATTTATCATGGGAATTGACACACAGAGTTATCGAAGGCTAAGAAATCCCACAAAATTTGCAGTGTGTAAAATGGAGAACCAGGAATGCTGATGTCCTAGGGCAGCAGAGGATGGATGTCTCAGCTCAGGGCAAATTAGCCCTTCCTCTGCCTTTGTGCTCTATTCAGGCCCTCAGTAAATTGGATGATGTGCACCCCCATTGGTGAAGGCGATCTGCATTTCTCAGTCTACTGATTCAAATGCTAATCTCTTCTAGAGACAACCTCACAGTTACATCCAGAAATAATCTTTTACAGTTCTCTGAGCATCCCTTAACCCAGCCAAGTTGACACACACAAGGTGTAAGACAGAAAACAGATAATGGTTTGGGCAGCCAAGCAACCAGCTTTTCCATCCCAGCCACACCTTCTGTGTGAGACTTGGCCTTCTCTTTGGCGAGGTTGAATCTGAGAATCTCCAGATTTGGGAACACAATCAGTTTGGAGTGGAAGATCGGACATACTGAAACATAAGAGAAATAAGGGAATTGTCTATTGATGACTGTTTTCCCAATGCTTTTCCATGCCCTCTTTAAAGAATTCTAGTAGCTTGGCTTATGATTAAAGGCAGGAAGTTGAAGGAGAATTCTTAAACTGAATGGTTCCGTGGCAAAGGCATGTAAATAGGCTCATGTTAGGCACTTCCTGCCCCACCCATGAAAATTCTGGTTTAGTGTTTAATTGCTCTGGAGGACTTCACCTGGATACACAGAACTTGCAACAAAATTTTAGTGCCCCATTTTCTGCACAACTCCCTGCCTGAGCCAGCAAAGGATCACAAGGAATTTGATGAAAATTACCCACAGAAAAGCCAGAGACCAGGAAGGAAAAGAAAATAACTTTAAAAGGTACAATTAATAAGTTAGAGAGATAGGAGTAGACATGAAACAAGAATAGATACTGTGTAACATCCCTATGACTGCCAAAACATTGCCACAAATTGGGTGGTTTAAAACAAAAGAAATTTATTGCCTCAGGAAGCCAGAAGTCTGAAATCAAGATGTTTGTAGGGCTGGTTCCTTACGAGGACTCTAAGAGACAGTCTGCTCCAAGCCTTTCTTCCACTTTCTGGTGGTTGCTAGAAATTCCCGGCATCTCTTAGCTTGTCGCTGCATCACTCTGATTTCTGCACCTGTTGCCACATGTCTCCCCTGTGTGTCTCTGTCTTCACATGTCCTTCTTATAAGGACATCGGTCATTGAATTTAGGGCCCACCCTAATCCATCCATTCGTTAATCGTAGACTAACGAATTACATTTGCAAATACCCTATTTTTAAATAAGCTCATATTCTGAAGTTCCAGGTAGACATGAATATGAGAGACCATCCAACCCTGCATAGACACTGTTAACAGAAACAGCAACTACAGCAAAGAAACAAGTCGAGTAAGGAAGCCTAGAATGAGAACGCACACCTGGAAATTGAACATAGAATAATGGAAGTAAACAATTCAATACAACACTCTATTAGTCAGGGTTCACTTAGGAAAGCAGAACCACTGTATTACAGAATAAGGAATTTTTTATAGATTTTTCACAACTGTGGGAGGACCTGGGGAAGTGAAGAAATTCACGCAAAGGAAGTTAGAGGATTCAGAAAAGGTCACTAACCAACCCTCCTGAAACACCAGGGCAAGAGGACAAGTTGGAGACCTCAGAGACATCCAGATGCCGGGCACGTTCACTGCTCGAGGGGTCTGGGAAAGGCTGCACGCCCATGAAGGGTGCTTTGTCTTCACGGAAAATGGAGTTACGGGTTAACTGAGCTGACATCATACAAACATCACACAGATGAGGGGATTGTGCAGAAAATAGAGGAAAAGGACAAAGAGAAAGGAGAGAAAAGTTAAAGTTTGAAATTTAGCCCCCAAAGTCCAATATTCTAATGATAGAAATGCTTGAAAATGAGAATAAATCCAAGGAAAGATAATTATCTAATCAATCAATAAGATGCGCCAGAAGAGAGTCAGGCCTGGGCGCCGTGGCTGGCACCTGTAATCCTAGCACTCTTGGGGGCTGACCTGGGAGGATTGCTTGAGTTCAGGAGATTGAGACCAAACTGAGTAAGATTGAGACCCCATCTTTACTAAAAACAGAAAAAAATATCTAGGTGTGGTAGTGGGCACCTGTAGTCCCAGCTACTCGAGAGGCTAAGGCAGAAGGATTGCTTAAACCCAGGAATCTGAGGTTTCTGTGAGCGAGGCTTATGCAAAGGCACTCTAGCTTATGCAGCAGTTAGATTTCGTTTCAAAAAAAATCATATTGCATATTTCAAAATAGGCAAAATAGTAGGGTTTAAATGCTTTTACCATAAAAAAATATTGAGGTGATAGATATATTAATTATTCTGATATGATCATTCCACAATGTATACATGTATTAAAACATAAATACATAGAATTATTATTTTTCAATTAAAAATAAAATTTAAAGTTTAGGGGCTGCTAAATAATGTCAAAAACTGACAAAGTAAAAAATAGGCTACATGCCAAGAGAAACAGTTGCAAGAGTTTCTGGTGGTGGGGAAGACTGCTGTGTCTTTATCATAAACCTTTAATGCTATTAGAGTTTCTTAACACAAATACATTTCAACTTCATAAAAATATTTAATGGAAGATTTACATAAACATCTAGATTTATGATTTCTCTATGAAAAATTAAAAAAACTGGTATCACATGCCTGCAACCTTTGGAGCTGAGTAATGCCCCAGTCCCCACCACTTCCACCTGTCTGCCCTTGGTGGTCGAATTCAGGGCCCACTGAATCTAAACTATGAGGATACATCTATAAGGTGAGTCAAGAAGGTGGGAAGGGAGGATCTGGAGGAGTGGGGCAGCCTCACCCAGCAAGGCCAGGCAGGACAGATAACACAGGTTCCCTGGGGTACGTCAGGAAAGGAAAGTACATTGGTAGGGACTGGGAGAGAAGACACCCAGAGAGTAAGAAAAACGTGGCGTTGACGTGCATCTAAGGAGAAGAGCAAGGTCCACTCTAGAAGGCAGGATGGAAAGTGAAGAGCAAAGGGAGGGCCAGTGACACAAGGTGACAAGACAACTATCACTAGGTCTGGAGTCACACTCATGCAAGCTCACCAAGGAAAAGTAGTCTGGGAGAAGGGAGTGCTGAGCGCTGCCCTCACTGGCTGCTGCCTGTGCCACAGTCAGAGCGTCCTGCTCAGCGTCTAGGCTGTACAGTGATCCACATGTAAAGACCCAGATGCTCTTATGGAAAAGTAGCTCTGATAAATTACTAACGTTTGCTTTTATTTACTCTTCATTCATACACCACATTTCTCTTCACCAAGAGGTAGAAGGCCAGGAACTGAGTAACATCCCAGATGTCTGAGGCATCCGAGGCATCCCCAGCCTTGAGAGTTGCTCAGAAGGGGAGGCACTGGCTGGGCCTCCCAAACCAGATGTCCTGGGAGGCCCTAGGTGATCATCTCAGCCTCAGCCAAAGCTCTCTGGGAGCCAGGGTCGGCTTTAAAGCATCCTCTCCTCCAAAAGTGACACCGAGGCATCTTTTTCCACTATTGGCAGCAACACAAACCTTTCACTTAGGCCTGATGTACTGTGTGAAAACAGGAGTCTACAGGACATTCATCCCTGGCCCTGTCAGCCAGGAGAGAGGCATTTCCCACAGGACCCTTTGAGAGGGAAGACATAAGTTCATTTCACCAAACTATACCAAGTCCCAGAGGTTGGCTTGTTCTTTCTGTGAGACTGGTGTCTACTTCTCCATCCCTTGATATAACTGCATTCTCACAGCCATACGTATAACATATAGAGACACCAGACCTAATTATCTGCAGAATCTGCCCTGTTACAGTAGGAGAGAGACTAAACAAGCCATTCACACATGCACACAAAGACAGCAGGCCTCGCCAGTCTGAGGGCAGCGGGCCGGGGGGCAGAGACTATTGTGCCCTGCATACTCAGCATACTGAGTGCTTTTACAGAGGTTTTGGGGGAAGACATTGCTTGGAAAGTGTTGCAATCCATATTTTTTCCAGATGTGAGGGTGAGCTGGCTCCAGTATCTGCCACCCGATACATATTTGTGATGCTTTATGGCACTTTCTGTTTATAAGTCTGATCTTCATCATTGGATGGTCAGCTCCTCATGGGCCGAGACCACGTCTTACACTGAGCATATGGTGAGCAAGTCGAAGTTTGCGGAAGAAATGGGCCGTGTTTACTAATTGATTTATTAAGTGTAGCAAAGGTCAGGGTTTCCGGGGAAAAACACTCAAAGTGCATTCCCATCTAGAGAATCCTGGGATATTGGGGTAAGACTCTGAGGTCTTCCTTTTTTATCCTACATTTGGCCTCCTGGGGGGAAAGGAGGAGGATTTGGAAAGGCTTAATTTGAATTTTAGCTAAATTCTGGGAGTTAGCTAAAATTTGAAAATGAGGAGGGAGACAATGACAGGAGGGAATATGGGATTGAGGACCTTCCGAGTACCAGACACGGGACACTCTGGACCTATAAAGTCTGTTCGCAGATGAAGGGGGAAGGACCGAGAGAAGGTCTCCGTAGTGTAGGGAGCAGACGTGCCCATGAGCACTGGTCTCTTCTTATGTATGTTCCAGCAGCAGGCACATTCTCTCTTTCTTTTTGCCAGTGTTTTTGGCCATTGAACCATAGGTTGGAACCACCTTGATGGGGCACAAAGACTAGTAAGATTGATGCTAATCAGAAAAGCTAACTGTGCACTTCTGTGTGACATACTTGGAGATCTTGACAGATGAAATGAAGAAGGGTTTTGATTCCTGTTAACTTTGCCCCAAGAATGCTGTGACCTAAAAAAGCAAATATCTAAATACACATACATGTGTGCGCGTGCGCGCGCGCGTGCACACACACACACACACACACACACCCCATTACAAAATCCAAGTTTCCCTTACTAAGAATGTCATTCTTTTCACCTGACCACCCAGCTTGAAAGAGATCTGTACTGCCATTAGGAAAAAAAAAGATTCTTTTTTTTGAGACAGAGTTTCACTTTCTTCTCCCTGGTAGAGTGCTGTGGTGTCATAGCTCACAGCAACCTCAAACTCCTAGGATCAAGCGATCCACTGGCCTCAGTCTCTCAAGTAGCTGGAACCATAGGCACCTACCACAATGTCCACAATGTTTTTGTTTTTGTTTTTTTTCTTTTACGATGGTGTCTCACTTTTGCTCAGGCTGGTCTCAAACTCATCAGCTCAAGGGATCCACCCGCCTCAGCCACCCAGAGTACTAAGATTACAGGCATGAGCCACCGTGCTCGGCCAGCAAATAGATTCTGCCTGGTTCCTTAATCGCTCCTGATGTTCAACTAGAACACACATTTTCTTTCATTCATATTCAGTGAGAAATCTTTCCAAGTATTCTCCAGAGAAACAAACAGAGACCTTCCCAAACCTTCAAATTTATGACTGTGGAAATTTTATCTAGGTTGTTGGCTTTTTCCTGAATCACATTTCCAACATGATCCACGTGTTTCCCCTATCAAATGTTCACTACTTTACAGTTTAAACTATATGCAGTCATTCCTCACAAAAACACTGAACTTGTTTTTTCTTCTTCATAAGGATTTCACATTTTAGCAAGAGCAAGACACCATCTCTACTAAAAATAGAAAAAACTTAGCTCTGCATGATGGTATGACACTTCTTGCTCCAGCTACTCGAGAGGCTGAGGCAGGAGGATGGTTTTGAGCCCAGGAGTTTGAGATTTCAGTAGGCTTTGGTGAAGCTGCTGCACTCTAACCCATGCAACAGAACAAGACCCTGTCTCATAAAGCAAACAAACAAATAAAGAAATGAATTATACATCACAACAACTAGAGAAAGAACTACAAAGTCCTATGGCAATGTGAGTGTTCAGTGTTGAGCTGGAGTCACTCACTAACTCTGCAAACCAGTGACTGTGATTCAAATCTACAGCTCAGGATAATTATGAGTCCCTCATGTCATAGATCTTCCAGACCATCCCCTTCTCCAACTAATAATCAAAACAGCTAATGCTAAATCTGATACCTTTCAAGGGTTTACATCAGAGGACTTCAAACTAGGAGCCTATGGGGTAGAACCATCCCACTGACGTATTTTATTTGGCCAATACAGTATTTGAAATAATTGGCTTGGTTGCCAACAATTGAAGGGTTTTCCATAAATAATCCAGGTTTCTGGCTTCTCTTGAAAACTTAGAGGATTTAGATCTACTGCTTGTCACCAGTTGGCTGGAGGCCTAGGGTGGTAGCTGTCCATTTAGGTGTGGTGCTCAGCTCTGAGATGCATGGCCCTCCCTATTCCCTCCTTTCTTACAACCAGCCCACTTCTGTCATTTCCTGGCCCTCCTGGTGTCTGTGGGTTTTTAAGATTTTGACCCCGATCTATGTATTTCATCTAAAGTTTTCCTACATATGATATACATATATATACACACCCAGCTCTGACTCTAAACTCCAGTCTTGTAGATGCAGCTCCCTACTTGACATTCCTATTTGACCATCTCATAGGCGCCTAATACCTAACATGTTCAAAGCAGGGCTCCTCCATCCTCCTCCACCTCCAGAAAGCCTGGGCCATCCTAGTCTTGACATCCAAGCAAGTGATACGAACACCCATCTAGTCGTTCAAGACAGAAATCTGAGAGTCATCACTTACTGTCTTCTCCCTTAACCCTCACATGCAACCCATTAACTCTCCATTCAACTTTACATTTAAATTATATCTCAAATCTGACACTTCTCTCCATCCTCCTGCCACCTTTGAAGGTCCAAGTCACAGTCATCTGTCACTAAACCTTTAGAATAGTCTCCTAATATCGTTCTACCCCACCGACAGTATAGAATAATTGGGAACTTGTAGAAAGAAACTCAGAATGTTGTTCTCCAACTCACACCTTATGAATAAAAACCTGAATTTTAGCAAGATTCCACAGATGAAAAGCTCAGAGCTAACAGTACTAATATATGCCCTACTTGCCAATATTTTCCACCCATAAAGCAATCCTTTAAAATGAAAGTCAAATCACTGCACTTGCATTGTTTTGAAAACTTTTCTTGATATTTTGTAACATTAAAATAAATATCCAAATTCTTTGCAGTGGCCACCATGGACCCGCATGGCCCAGCTTTGGCAATTTCTCCAATCTCACCCATCCATTCTACTGCCATAACTCAAATATCTAATGAGCATCTCACACATGTCCAAACCCCAATGATCCATTTCCCCCCAAATGGGCTTCTTCTCCATTTTTTTTCCCATCCAGTAAGAGGCCCCACCATTCACCCTGTCTCTCACACCCACATTTCCTCAAACCCAACTACAGGTGCTGCCACTTCCACCTCTGAAGCACGTCATGACTCCAAGCATTTCTTCCAACCTCCACTGCTCCCAGCCTAGTCTAAGCCTCCTGTACTTTTCTCTGAGCCCCACAGTGAGCCCCTCACTTACCCTCCTTCCACTTTGGCTTTTCTATGGTGTCTTCTCCACATAGCTTCAGGAGTTCTGTTTCTAATCAAATTAGGTCACTCCTATTTAAGACTCTCCACAGATTCCTATCACTAACCCAAACAAAAGCAACCCCTAGCCTACAAGTTGCTAGCTGTAAGAACTGGCCTCAGCTGCCTCTTTGATCTCATCTTCTTCTACCCTCCCTCCCACACCAGACTCTGGGCACCTTTCTGTCCTCACCGACGCCAACCTCATCCTCACCCAGGCTCTCTCCAATGCCGTGCCATCCACTTGGGCATTCACTACGACTTTCAGATGTCTACTTCAAGTCATGGGCCCAAAGAGGCCTCTCATCCACCTTCTTCAAACAGGACATCCTCCATCACTATCTCCTTGCCCAGCTTTATTTGTCTTCATAATAATTACCTTATTTGGCTTGGCGCCTGTGGCTCAAGCAGCTAAGGCACCAGCCATATACACCTGAGCTGGCAGGTTCGAATCCAGCCTGGGCCTGCCAAACAACAATGACGGCTGCAACCAAAAACAGCCGGGCGTGGTGGCGGGCGCCTGTAGTCCCAGCTACTTGGGAGGTGGAGGCAGGAGAATCGCTTAAGCCCAGGAGTTGGAGGCTCTGTCTCAAAAAAAAAAAAAAGAAAAGAAAAAAATTACCTTATTTACCTGTCTCACTCCCTGGGATGAATGCTGCCTTATTATGCTCAGCACGCAGATAAGGTTGCCCTGTTTAGCAAATAGAAATAGAGACATTGGATTTGAATGTGAATTTCAGATAATTAATAAGTAAAATGTTAACATTAGTATCCCCCATGCAAGAGATTTTCTTGTTGTTGTTGTTGTTGTTGAGTTTGGGGGTTTTTGGTCCTTTTTTTAGTTTTGGCCAGCATAGTATTTTAAAACATATGGGCTTGGTGGTCACTTCTTAAGGAGTGAGTGAAGAATAAACGTACATTTAAAGTATGAGTGTTGTACTTAAAAACTATTGCTTATGTGAAATCCACGTTTATGCTTTTTGCCAATAGAATACTGCCTAGAACTTCACACATCTTCAAAACATCTCTGTGAAATATATGAATATAGAAATAAAAGAATAATTAAAAGCTTGAACTTTTAAAATTGATTATAATGAGTGGTCAAGAAATGCTTTTCAATCTCTGAAAAAGAAAGTCTCTCTTGAAATTCAGGACAAGAACAATGCTATAATTAGCATCCATTATATGGGGTCATCTTTGGAAAATCCATTTCCTTTGTTATTTCTGCTTGCCTTTTCACTGCAAATTACTGGTTAAATAAGGTCTGATAAAATTTGAAAAGTAGGTTTAAACAAGTAGAATAATACAGCAACCTCTTGCATTTGGAATAATGACAAAGCACTTTCACGTGTATTTCTTCACTTGAGTGTCTAAGCAGCTCTAGAAGAAGCCAGAATGAGGCTGGGTAGCCTCATTTTACTTGTGGAGAAACTGAGATTCCAGGAGGCTAAATGATTTGCTCAAGATTGCATAGCTTGGAACTGATAAAACAGTACTTTAAACCCCGGTTTTCTACCTCCAAGGCCAAAATGCTTTCCACTGTATCACATTACCTCCATAAATATGAGTTGCAACTGCATTCACCAAGCAGAGACTCTTGTTCAAGCTACAGCGGAAGCACGTGTGTAAACAGAGGTGCAATCCATATGCTCAGTAACTGCCCTTCTGGCTATGGACGTCAGCCAACTCTTGGGCCTTGGCTATAAGAGCTCTGGGATAAAAAGGAGAATCCCTTTAAATATTTTGTGTTATTTGTCTTTTCAGTGTAAAAGACAATCATTTTAATGTTCAGTAAGCTTCAAATACATTTTATTTCAAGCAGTTGGCTCTACAACGAACCAAGAAACCAAAGACACGGTCTAAATTTGGGCTTCAAAATCTGTTTCCAAGTATTAATTTTGAGTGGAAACAATTTTGGTTGAATTTGGGGATTATAAATATTCCCCAAGAGTGTTTCAGCTCTTGGCTGCCTGTCTCTATGACTTTCACTCTGATTTCAACCTAGGGGGTTGTTAGGTTAGAAGTAGACAGCTTTGGCATGTGGTTACTCCAAATGCCTGTAACTGTCTTTAAAACATGATCTAGAAATGTTGATATTATAAACGACCATTTTTCCAAAATAAGGTTTGCAAGACTTGAAAGTGGAGTCGGATGCCAGAAAGTCTTCGAAGGAGGATTTCCATTCAGTGAGATCTGGTTACCTATTTCATAACAAAGAAAAAAGAAAAATCTTGTGGCAGCAATTCTTACACTTTTGGATTTCAAACAATGGGCTCGGCGGGAACACTGGATTTATAACTCCTTGGAGGCACTAACTTTACCCACCCATGCAGGAGCCATGGATAATTTTAGACAGACAGGCAACTGAAAAAAATTCCTGAGATATTAAGGGGCACCAAAAGTCACTTACAGTAGGGTGGTGTTTCATTTGGAATAAATAACACAGAGAAGCTATGCCTACAAAACTCTGCAGTAATATTATACCAAGAGGAAAATAATTTAATTTAAAAGAATCAAAGTATATTTTTAAGTCAGTTATGACTCTCCTAACCAGGAGTTCAAATCCAAGCCTATTATCATGAAAATATGATCATTGAAAACCACAATTATACTTTCCTTTAGAGGACATTAAGCTCAGAGGGCATGTGTGTACAAATAAACTCAACCAGCAAGTGTGAGGAAATGACTCCATTACTGCTGTGCATAGCCCACAACTTCATGGTCATTATGTCCTCGTTAGCCCATAGTGTTTTTTTTCTAAGGCTTGGAGAGCCTTTGCATGAAGTGTGCGCTGCGTGACCTAAAAGAGAAGGTCATTACTGAAGTCAGCTGCTCAGGGTGGAAGGAGAGGGAGAAGCAGGGCCCAGGATTAGGGCCAGGAAGCGGAGGCTACATTGAATGGCCTCTAAAAAGGCCAGAACTGGTAGAAGCAAAAGTTAAAACTCAGGGAACTGAAGGCATTGTATGGTCCCAATGAAGTGAAACTGGCTACAGGAGAGAAGGCCA
The DNA here is from genome assembly GCA_963574655.1 of Perodicticus potto. Taxonomy (NCBI): domain Eukaryota; kingdom Metazoa; phylum Chordata; class Mammalia; order Primates; family Lorisidae; genus Perodicticus; species Perodicticus potto. The sequence goes on from CAUYRH010008947.1 coordinate 12,269, forward strand.
AAGAGTCAGAAATTGGCAGAGACGATGGAATTTGGTATGAGGACAAAGATATAATTGGTGCAACACATTGATCTCTCCAAATAGAGCTGAAATAGTTTCCTAAATCAAGTTCTCTAATAAGCAGACTCTGAGAAGACAAAATGCATTCAGGAAGTTTACCAAGGAGCAGTGATAGGCAGAGGGTGGAGATGAACTTCAGAATAATCCCAATAGTAGCTTTGGGCCATGCCACTGGGAGCTCTGGAGCTTGGATGGTTTTGAGGCAAAGGGACCAGTGCTTGATAATCCCCATTGACTGACCAATCCCTGGATGCAGGCTGTTCCCAGGATGGACTGTCACCTTGGATGCTGCCAGCCCTTCCTACAGCTGGGGAAATGAGTGCCTCCATCCTAAACAGGGATGTGGAAAGCCCCTGCCGCACTGCGGCTGCACTCTGTGTCCAACTCAGCTGGCCATCAGTGACATAAATATTTGATTGGTAGGTCTGATCTTAGGACCCTGGGCAAGATAAATATCCTTAGCAGAAATGGGAATTTCTTCCCAGAAACCGATCCATCTGTGTGCCATTTTTCTATCTGCAAATGAGGGCATGCATGGCTCCTGAGGCACACTTTTGGGGTCTCTAAACCATGATGTCCTTTAAAGAAACCTAGCCAAACTGCCTCAGCTAAATATAATCAAGCTAAAAACAACTGCGAAGATTTTATTACAGTTAAAGTAAAATAATTTATTACTGCCCAAGACAGAGGAGAATAACTAGTAAAACCATGAATTGGGAGTCTCCTCTGATGTCCTGATTTTGGGCAGTTCCCAGTTAAGAACAGGGCTCCAGAGCACCTGTATATCAAATCTAGCACCTATTTATGAAAATGCAAATTAGTTGCTTATTCTCAAAATAATAAAGGCCTTAACTAGGAAGAATGCTTTCTTTGAAGCAAATCTACATTTTTAAAGTTTTGAAAAACAAAACTGGAATTCTTTTTCAAATCACAAATTTTATTCCTTCCCCACATTCTTGGCTTACTCCCCTCACTTTCCCCTACTTTTTTCCCCACGAGCATTATCATCTTCCGCCATGCTCTATATTGTGTATTTATTTGTTGTCTGCGTTGCCCACCTCAACTCATGGTGAGCTTCATGTAGGTAGAGATTTTTGTCCAATTGTCTACTGACACATACCACACACCCAGAACATTGCCTACCACACAGTTGGCACTCAGTTAATATTTGTTAAATAAAAAACGAACTCCGCAGTCTATGCTCCTTGCTCAGCGTATCGCTGTTGTAGCTTCCCCTAGATAAGTGTTTGCTCTCAGCCCAACCTCATTTTCTCCAGCTCATCTTCGTGGCAGAGGGGCTTAGCCCATCACGTATTATTATGACTGCCTGGCACAGCTCTGAGTCGTGATCTTTCTCTGCCATTGTCTTCCAAACCAAGCTCTAAGTACACGTTCAACCATGTCAGGGACTAAAAGGGAGACGTAGCCCCTCCTGGCCATGTGGGGAGATCACTGTCTTGCACACGTGCATTCTCCTCAGACTTCTGCTTCCCACCGTTGTGACTACATGTCTGATGTCCCCATTTTTTGTATCTCCAAGCTACCAGATCTCCCTGCCCTGGCTTAGGAAATCTTACTGAGTGGAAGATGCTGCTTTTCTTCCTGCTGAGCAGGGGTGCAAAATCTTCCCAGATAGCCCAAGAGCAATATGAATTTTTCCTTCATCAAATGTGTAGTCTATACTTGAGATAAAGAAAATTCATCAGCATTCCAAGCCAACTGGTAAACCATGGAAAGCAAAAACCCTATTAGCCACTGCAAGCCACGTTCCAACTTGTCACCTCTCGCCCTGTGGAAATGATACAGCAAGGTCTAATTTCTAAATTGTTTGCATGGAAAACCTTTCAAAAACTCTAGGGGACAGTAGTTTCTCAAAAGCTGTTGTTATTAAACAACAAATACACACCCCTGCCTTCTTTTTACCCTCCCTTCGTTGCCCCTCCCTTCCTCCCTCTGGCCTTTCCTTCCTTCCTCATTAATATCTATAAGAGAAAAATTACTCTTCATGATTGTAGCAACTGCTGACTTGTTAAGATGAGGACTGATAGATTTGCCCATTGTACTTTTTTTCACGTGTGTATGTGCAAATTTAGTTGTTTAAAAATAATACTGCTTTTCATAGAGTTTTTTTTTTTTTTTTTTTTTTTTGACTTGGCAGGTCAATCTAAACCAAATGGGAAGAGACCCCCCTTCTTCCATTCCTGATCCCCAGCATGGTGGGGAGAATAATATTTCAGGCATAATGGGAAGCAAAACTGGCTTAAGGGTATTTAAAGGCATGGGAAAACAATTTAAGAATTTGCAATGACACTGGGGTTTACAATTTTACTACAAAAGAAAAACATTTGTTTAAGTCAACCTGTATTCCTAACGTGGAGGTATGCATGTGGGAAAATGTTGACAATGCAAATAAGGCCAAGAGGTGTGAAATTTAAGCACATTATCACTCACTGTCAGATGCTAATGACTCTCATCAAGGTGGAGCTGGGTTTAAACATAAAAATGATTATCCTTGGCAATGGAAGCACAAGTGAGACCTTAGCCAATTATTTGGGCTCTTGTTTTTCTTGACAGTACTCCTCATTAGTTTTTGGCTGTGATGTACGTATAAGAATGAAGATTCATGTACCTTCCAAGGATGAATGGGGCTTAAGCAGTGTTTCTATCCAAAGCATGTGTGTTTCCCAATGTACATGAAACAAACAACACAGGAAGTGATGCATTGGGCGAAGTCCTGACCTGATGGAAATGTACAAACCCAAGCACTGACCAAGAATTAGAAATAGGAGTAAATCATTCATGAAAGACTTTCCAAAAATCCCTCACATATAAAATCCTTTTATATTTGACCCACCAGAAGGTCCAGATGGGAGAGAGGACTTCCGTGCTATTGATTAAAGTTAACTCTTTCTCTTAAAAAGAAAAGGTAAAAAAGGTTAAACTAATTTTACTCTTAGAATTTATCATGTACGAAGTTGTTCAGGTAACGAGTACAATAAAATTGAATGTGCTGTCGTCTTTACTGGGATGAAGGTTACATTCATAAGCTCTGCTTGTTTTAATAGGTTTATTGTACAATTGTAGACATGTGCTATTGCATTGGGCTGGATATGCTTTGAATATTTTTATAATTGTGGAGAGTATAAAAGTCATTTTCTGTTAGATTGCACAAATCCATTACATTACAAGAAGGATACATTATTGTAACAGGATTAATGTGCAACATATAAACATAATCAGTAATATTCTGTTTGATAAATTATCTCATTTTAATCGGAATGTAAAGAGATTTCAGGATAGTTCCTCCTTTGATTTGCATAATTGTATTACAGACAGGCAAATTGCATTATATTCTTCATTAACAATAGATGGCTTGTATAACTATTGTATTTTTGAAGGCACTGCTCTTACACTCATCCTGCAATTTGTCATTTTCTGACATTGCTGGGGAGCTTCGTTAGGAGAGAACAGAACCTAAAAAAGATTACTTGATTTTCGCTGAGTCCAGTAATATCTGGGCATCCGATTGCTCTGCGGTTATGCTATTGTTTGTTTTAACAAATTGCAACCTAGTGGCAAAGAACTTCTTTTAAAAATCTTCTAATGCGAGGACAATTCAACCCTTATAGAATTCCACAGCGAAATGTCAGCCCTTCTAACAAACTCCACCTATAAAAATGTGAATTAAATTAAATTAGAACCATACGATTGATTTTATGTTTTTACTCTGGCAAATACTGTCTCTGAGGGAACTTCCTTTCATCTCTCCAGCCCAGATGCTCCGGATGATCTTCAGGGACGCGTGGTGTTCACGGTCACTCAGTGGTGATTACAGCAGCTCCCTCCGAGCACTCGGCTAAGGACGGCTGTCAGCAGCCCCATAACAGTGCAAAGTGGCACCCTGCGGCATTTCGGATCTGAAATCCTTGGCTTTAAGGATGGGAAAGAGTTCCTCTTTCTATGACGCCCTCCTAGGTTGGGGGCTCCTGCCCTCCTCCTGTCCCCACCAAAACAGAGACCCGCACTCCTGTGCCAGCTCCCACTGCATGGCCACACCTGGCCCGCTTGTCCCTCAGCAGGGACAACGTGCACATGTTGAATAAATGAATGAACAAATGGAGACACGGATCCCATTAAAAACTTTCAGTATTTCTGGGGGAAAAAGTAACTGCAAAAAGCCAAGCTTTCATACTTGAAGCAAATTTTATTTCCTACCACCGCCTCCACTAAATGGAAAATACACTCCTTAATAATTCAATAATTCCTTAATAATTACAACTCCTTAATAATTCCCTCACTCTTTACCTGTGCTTGGCACTAGAAGGCTCCCAAAATACCTTGCTCTTTACTTTTCTTGAATCCCACAACAGCCCCACGACAAAGTAGAAGCAGCAAAGGTTGACACTTTGGGAGAGAAAGGGGAGGGGACACAAAAGCTGCTCCTCCTCACCCTCACTGTACCCCTGCCCCTGGGAGCTGCGGTCTGTTCCCTTCCTCCACTCCCCACCCTGCCCTGGTCCCTGCCTGCTGACCTGGACCTGTCACTCCTAGTCCCTCCTCACCTGCTCTGCGTTCCACTCTTCTATAGGGGATCACCCCTCCCTAGTTTTTGAGTCCCTGGAAGCTACATCCTCATGGGCCTATTTATTTTAATCCAGAGGCCTTCTGCTCCTCTGCACAACAAACACATCCAGGTGAGGCTCAAGGGCGAATCCAAAGAGAAGGGCTCAGAGGGCTCCTCCTTCCCCAGGGTGCAGTCTGCAGTCTTCCCTGGAGTTCATCTTCTGCTTGTATTCTCATCACCTCCTGTCTGATCAGTATGGACTTTCTAGTTATTTCCAGGGGCTCCTAACACTCAGGCAATTAACTCAGCACATGCAAGGATGCTGGAGGGAGGAGATATGCTCCTCCTTGTGCACCCAGTGTGGGATATTTGCTTCAACTCTGGCCCTTGACTTTTAACCCTGATTGTCAAATAGTCCTAACCTATCCAGGAACGTGTCTGTGAGCTTTTTAACCTACTGATGTGAGTGCTGTGCAGTTAAGTTGTCTCCAGGGATTCGGGCATTAGAGGGGATGTGTGGAGAACCCAGAGGCCTGCTCCAGAGTAACCATGCCAAGGAGGCTTGTGTCCAGACACATCTGGAAGAAGGGGGAAGGGAGAGGAGAGAAGAGAGAGAAAACACTGTCCCTGTGTAGCCACATGGGAGAAGAGCTGGAGACAGAAGAAGATGATCTCAGGACAGCAAGGCCACAGCAGGGTGGGATCCACCCAGAGTGATCCAGAGGGGGCACACAGGTGCACCCACAGCAAGGACCACGGGAGCTCGGCTGCACCAGGCCTTGGAGAAGGTTCCTAGCACTTCTGGGGGGTTGCAGCTTGGAAGCCCCAGGAAATAGCAGCAGTCTAGGCAGGAGATTGACGTTCCCTGAAGGGCCCCAATACCAGTGCCAGAGGCAAGAGTCCATCCTTAGAGGACAATGCAAGCACCGGCCCTTTGTGAACACTGCTAGGGTTCATTAATGAACACCTGTAGGTGTATAGACATCCCCAGAAACAAGGAGAGGAAAGGCGGCCTGCTCCCTGCAGGTGGGGACACAGAGCAGAGCTTGGACTGCTGTTAACGAGAAGGCCTGGGGAAAATCAGATTTTTTTCACTGATCTCTTCATTGAATTAGAAATTATGCCTACTGCATTAGGTAAATTGGGGCCGTCCTTGACCAGTTCAGACCCTTCCAAAGTCAAGAAGCTTTGAAAATTCTTTCTAGCCTGTTTTGCTCAAGAAACAGCTTCCTCACTGGTAAAAGAAAACTAAAATCAAGGTGGTGAGCTCTTGCAACACCATAGAGAGAATATTTGACACATCCACCTTCCTTTCCCCATAATTGACTCTGTGTCAAGTGGCTCACGAGCAAAGAGAGGAAGAAACTGACTCAAGAAGCCACTAGAGAGGGATGTGTGGTCAGCGGATTCCAGTGCTGGACCGTGCGGGGGTGGCAGCTTACAGCCAGTGGCGTTTGCAGATGCAGGAACACAAGTCTGGAGGGGTCTGGGGACTTGCAGCTCGTAGGTGGAGGAATCAAGATGGACAGACAGTGTGGCTCCGGAGCCTGCGCTCTTCACCCTCTGTTCTGCCGCCTCCCCTGAATGCTTAGTACTGTGCCGACTTGGTGAGAGAGGTGAGCTGGGGTGGGAGAGGAAGGCTTGGGGGAGACCTGGCTGGCTGGCACACAGGTGCGAGCCAGGAAAGATTACCAACTAGAGTCAAGGGCCAGAGGAATAAAATGGGCATGTGTTCCCTTTGTGACCCTGTCACAAGCACTGCAGGTCACAGACTGAAACCTGTCTGTCCCACTTGATTTTTCTAAGGTGACTCAGCAAGCCGGGCTGAGGAATCCTGATTCCTGGTGCAGAGTGGGACCTGCCCCAAATCACCCAGAGCCATTACCTGCCCATCAGCCCATCTGATTGCTCAGATGTTACTCAGGTTACAAGAATCACAGAAGGTCGGGCATCTGGACCTTTTGTCTGGATAGTCTTACCTGATTCTCTCATTGACAGGTCCCAAGGGCACCTGTGCTGGCATCTCGGCCTCTGCATTTTCCGTTGCTTTGAACACTGTCTCCCCATATGATGTCCACACCGACAACTCCTCACCAGCTCACTGGACTCAAAGCTCTGCGACCCTTTCCTTCGCCTGTCAGCAGAGGCGATGGCCCCTGCTCTGGCCCCCACCGTCCTCTCCTATGGCATTTGTCATTCTGCGCTCACAGTGCAGCTGCTCTTCACTCACCACCCCTTCTGGGCCCACAGTCAAGAATGTTCCCCTCTCTTGGTATCCTGTGCCTGGCACAGGCTCTGGTACTGAGCAGTTGCTGACAGGTACTTGTCAGCGAAGCAAGGTAGGAAGGAAGGAGCCTGGAGTCTCACCTCAGTGTGGGGGAGAACGGAGAAAGAACACAGTTATGCATTTGTGGGGGCTGAGTAAAGCCCCCCACAAACACCCAAGTCTTAATTCCTAGAACCTACAAGTGTTGCCTTCTAGGGTGATAAAGACTACAGATGTGATTACAAGAAGGACTTTGAGATGGAGAAGTTAGCCCGGATTGTGTGGGTGAGCCCTGAATGCAATCACAGGGCTCACCCACATCCTTAGAAGATGGAGGCAGAGGAACAGTGGGACCAGACAGCAGGGAGGAAACACGGTGGTAGGACCAGAGGGAGCCCCAGAATGAGCGCAGCTTCAAGAAGCTGGAAAAGTGAAGGAAATAAACATCCCCCTGGAGAAGCACAGCCCTGCCGACACCTTGATGTTGGCCCATGGAACCCATTTCAGACTTCTGGCCTCCAGTACCGCAAAAGAGGAAATGTTTGTTGTTGCAAGTCACCGCATTCATGGAAACGTGTCCACAGCAATATGGAAGGAATATGATATTTTTAACACTGCCCTCTGCACGGTTCCTCTGGGCTCCTCTGTAGCCACTCCTACCTCTCACTTCCTACATTGGGCCTGACAACCCTGGGAGCCCTCTCCTGTCCTCCCCCTTGGCACACAGTAGGTGAGCTCTCTGGCTCATTTGTATGGAGCCATCTGCTTCCACCTAGCAAGTTCTGAGAATCTGTTTTCTAGATTTTCTCCTCTGGTGCTAACTGTGGAACCTAAGCTCAGGGCCAGAGAGAGGAAGCTGGCCAGCACGCCAGGCTGCACCGGCGGCAGGAATGTAAAGCACAGGGCTGGGCTCTATGGGCTGTCTGGGAGTATAGCTAGTGATCCAGGCATTTCTGTATGGAGTGCAAGCTGCAGTCAACTGCCAGTAAGAAAGGGAGAGGTTAGTTTGTTACTGGACTAGCCCTCCGCAGAATCCAAATAGGAGAGGTCAGGTGAAAACCTCTAGAAAGTCCTGCCGCTCCCGGGTCTCTCCCCAGCCAGCCTCTCACTGTGCATGAAATGCAGAATTCATTCATTCAGGCAACAGAGAGTCATTGGGCACCTTGGAGATACCAGGCATCAGACTAGGAATTAGGGATAATAGAAAAATAAAATTGAAGTCCAGAGTGTAGAAAGGGAGATATATATTGTAAACACCTACTGTAAACAAAATGTTAAGACACAAACTTTTGCTAAGGGTTTTAGGAACAAAAGTCAATGGAAAGCTAAGTAAAGAGAGCCTGATTTTGACCTCAGGGCAGGGGACATCTATGTCAGATCCTAAAAGGTGAATAGGGTTTTCAAAGTGAAGTTCAGAGACTGAAATTCATGGAGGGGAGAGCAAATGCAAAGTCACAAGAGGCAAAAAGGCCCAGTGTGCTTAGAGAAGGCTGTGTAGTTCCATGTGGCAGGGACTACAAAGCCAGCAGATGATCTAATACACATCCACACAAGAGAAAAACTCAATTCAATGCAAGAAGGGGGGAGAGGGAGAAGAGAGAGAGGAGGAGGGGGGAGGGGTGTGCCTCTACTTAATGGGCACAGTGTAAGGGTATATGGCACTCCCCCTGGGTGCGGGGCACAACAACAGGGACTTTATAGTATAGCTAGTGATCCAGGCATTTCTGCATGGAATGCAAGCTGCAGTCAACTGCCAGTAAGAAAGGGACATATGCCAACATTGTAACCTAATTGTTTGTATTGTCATATTAATCTTAAAAAAAAAAAACAGTTCAAGAATGAGATGCTTGAGAGATAGGATAGGACCCAGTATTAAAGGTCCCCTACCATAGGTTCAATTCCCAGCCTTGCCTTCTACTAGAAGTATAACTTTGGGCAGTTTTATTACTCTCTATGTTTCCATTTCCTCATCTATTAAATAAAAATAATATCATCCCCTTCACAAGGTGAAGCTAAAGTAGATTAACACCTATACATAGCTTAGCGCAGTGCTTGCAAGCAAAAAGTAGCTGTCAAATGTTGGCTGTTATTCCCCCTGTCACAACAGAAAGAACAATTACTGATTCCAGAGCTCTATTCTATGTCAGGTATTCTGCTGGGCCCCTTACAAAGGACGTCTCACATTTCACCTTCACTGTGGTGTCGTTGGACGTTCTAGGGGCTTAGTATCGTTATTCCCATCTTTGTGGGTGAGGAAAGTGAAGCTAAGAGAGATCAAGGGACTTGTGCAAGACCACACAGAGATGGCTTGAAAACCTGTTCCTGGAAAAGACTGCTCTGTGTGAATGAGGGTGTGCACATCCTTTGTGGCCCGTGGGACTTTGTAGGCATTGGGAGACCGTAGAGACTTTATAAATAGGAAAGCAAATGTTCAGATTTGCTTTTGTGAAAGAACATCCCAAAAATACAACCACATAACAATTTTGAAAAACATTCAAATTCACTGACAATTAAAGAAACAAGATGCTATTTTTTTTAAAATAAAAATGCTCAGTGCTGATGAAGGTGTGATGCAATAGGCAACTTCACAAGTGCCTTATGGAAAAGAAAATCCCTGCAATCCTTTTGCAACATGAGTTTGTGTTGTGTTCCAAAAGCCTTCAACTTATAGACTAGCCAGAGCTTTTAAACCTGTAATGCTACCATTGAGACTTGATCCTTAAAAAGGAATTTCAAATTTGGGAGAACTTCATGTTCTGCATTCATGTACAAAGTCATTTGTATTGATAGTAAGAGTAAGAGTAAGAACAGATGTAATCGCCACTAAGTAAGTTATAATACAACCATATCATAGATGCTTTTAAAATCATCTAAACTATATATAACCATCTGAACCATATAAAAATATGTATAGGAAAATTTTGGGGTTGATGAACACACTGATGTTCTGGGTGGGTGGTACCTCCCTCCAATAGCCACCCCTTTCCCTTTTCCTATACTTGCACATTTCTTTCCCTTACCTTTTGTTGAGTTGCACTGTTTATAGTACTGATAAACATTTAAAAATACATATGTACAAGAAAAAAGATTGGAAGCAAATACATAAAAACCTTAACAGTGGTAGTCTTTGATCAGAACTTTTCTCCCTCGTATTTTCAGTGTTTTTCAAATATTCCACGTCATACATATATTCCCTTCTATAATCAAAAAGAATAACTTTATTTTGAAATGGAGAACATTTTTGTAACAGATAAATCCTTATTTGGGCAAAGAGAATGGTTTCAAAAAAGTTTAATAACATCTTCTGCAGAACTCCAGTAATGAAAAGCAGATCAAAGGGAAGCAGCCTCAGATCAAGAAGGTGTGGGGATCCTCAAAGCTCTGTCCCTCAGCCCAGCCTCATCTGCAGAAGCCTGATGCATCCCAGAACCTAAAATTTCCTCTGGTGGAAAAAAATCCCTGGTTCTGTAGCCAACTCATGCTCTTTCCCACAAGGCTCAGGAGTCTGTTCCTGTCACGGTGCTCTTTGGCTGAGGTGATTCTGTTCCATTGTCACAAGCACCACCTGAGTGCCTGAGTGGACAGACCAGGAAGCAATTCGGAAGCCAGGGAAGCCAGGGGGCCCAGAACCAGCTCTGGGAGCTCAATGAAGTCCCAGCAGTGCAGCCACTTCATGACTGTGCAGAAGTTAACCTGCAAGCCCCACCCACTGCTTGACCTCTGGAAGTCACTGAATGTTTATAATAATCCTAAAATCACTGGCAGCAGCCCCAGGAGCATAGGGCTCCATTACTACAATCCTGGGCTCATGATCTCCAACTGTGACTCACTGCTACAAGCTTCTGGACACGCAACTGGCTTTTGATAACATCCCAAGATTCAGATCAGTGGGGCTTTTTAAAAACCTTAATTTCATGCAAATACCTACTGGAGACACTTCCCTTTCTTTTTCACTCCATTCCTTCATAGAGTGAATCCTATTCCCTTGTCTAAATGTGAGACACAGAGTTTTACTCTAGGAGTGCTGCTTATTTTATAAGGGAGAAAAGTAAGATTGCTGCTTTTTTATTTTTTACCACCCACTTGCTTCGCATTACAGTAAGTGCTTTCTGAAAGAGAATTAGTCAAGATAACAGTTTTCCTTCAGCAATAGCGTTTCTACAGCAAGCCACGCATGAGGCATGCTCAGCCTTGTGAATTTTCTATCAGTTCTGGGAGTTACACATTTTAACCCAAATAAATATATTTGGCTCAAAATCAAGTGAAAAATCATTCTTAAGCTTTTCTTCTCTTTCTCTTCTTCTGCAGAAGCAAATTAACTTACACATGCACACACACACACACACACACACAAAGACATCGGCTCTATATACAATTCCCAGTTCCCCACACCCTAGGTGAATTTAATTTCAAGGACCTCAAATAATTAAACATGAATGCAGATATTAACTTTGAAGTGAATAGAAAGTCCAACAGTGTTTGGCCAGTCTGGGGGTTGCTGATGCCTGCACCTGCCACCAGGTGTGTGATGTTACCCAAATCCATTCATTTTGTTCTTCCAATGGGCTGCTGTGAAACCTACCTGTCTTTTCCTACCAAGGGTTACAGTGGCTCCCGGGTACTAATGGGCTCAGGGCAAATTCATCCTCAAGACAAGAAAAACCCAATTAAGTGAAACTGTGTTTAGAAATGGATATGCGTTTTCTTTCTCTGAGTCTTCAGTTGCTTCTTTACAACATCAACTACTAGATGAATGATCCTAAATATGGCCCCGCCAGGACCTGCTGGCACTCCTTGGGGAAAAGTCTTTAGAAATTTCCCATTACTTACATGGTCAGTCTAGACTTCTCAGATTAGAATCTGATAATGAACCTGACACGTGTCCTAAAAGTAGCTGTCATTTACTAAACCACCTCTTGTGTGCCAGAGACGTTATGACCATCATCTATGTAACGTTATCCTCAGAGAACCTCAGGAAGAAGGTTTTATGTTCTCTCTTTGACAAAAAGAGAAATAAGGCTACTGCAATAAATAATCTGACTTCTGGTGAGTGGTAAGGGGCTGGGTTCAAGCCAGGCTACTCTGGCTTCAGAATCTTCCCTTTATTTATTTATTTGTTTGTTTGTTTGTTTGTTTGTTTGTTTTTATTAAATCATAACTATGTACATTGATGCATTTATGGAGTTCAGCGTACTGATTTGATATATAATGCTTACATTGAACTACGTAACACATCCATCACAATTTTACTCTTTTCTTAATAGTTTTGAAATGTACCATTGCATCATGCACATTAGGTGAGGTCCCCCTAAATACCCTCTCTCCTCCTACCTTCCTCTGTCCCTCCCCTCTTTTTCCTCTTCCCCTTCTACTTTTCGGACTATAGAAATGATCAAGGAATACAGCAGCGTCTCAGGATACAAAATCAATACTTACAAACCAGTAGCTTTTATATATGCCAAATATAGTCAAGCTGAAAATAGTCAAGGACTCTATTCCTTTTACAGTGTGCCAAAGAAGATGAAATATCTGGGCATTTACCCACAAAGGACGTGAAAGATCTCTATAAAGAGAACTATGAAACTCCGAGAAGAGAATCTTCCCCCTTGACTTTTCAGCTATTCGTTTTGAACTTATGGAGACGGCAAGAGGAGGGGGTGAGACATCAGGATGTTTTGCCTTCTCCATCAGCCCTGAGGATGAGCAATGCAAGGAAAGTCTTTCATTTTATCATGCAATAAGCATAATTAGGAAACAATGAGAATGACAACTAATAATGAACCTCTTTTCTTCCTCATGAAAATTTAACGACTGTGTTTCTTCCATCCTTGCCTAGAGCAGCAGAGTCTGGTATGTGTTGAGGAAACCAGCTCTCCAGCGATAGGGCCTGACTTTGCACCTGGCTGGGCATAGTCCTGCCCCTACATGCCAAGAACGTGCCTGCTTCTCAGGTTGTTGCCATTCTGCCCTCACTTCTTGACGGCACTTAGGAAAATAAACAGGGACCAGTGCTATGGTTTGCATATGATTTGTTTGGCCCCACAAAGCCTCGTGTTGAAATTTGATACTCAGTGTTAAAGATGGGGCCTGGTGGCAGCTGTGGGGATGGGGGGCTGGTTCCCTCCCGAAAGACATGATACCCTTCTCTGGGGAATGAGTTCGTGAGGTCTCTCTCTTCAACCCCTGCCCCAAAGGACCAGTTCTCTCTCTCTCTCTCTGCCTCTCCCTCTCTCTATCTCTCTCTCTCTCTCTCTCATTTCCCCTCTCACCATTTGATCTGCACACCCTGGCTTCCCTTCCCTTTCCACTGGAAGTGGAAGCTTCCTGGGCCCTCACCCAAAGCAGATGCTGGTGCCATGGTTCTGCAGCTTGCAGATATGTGAGCCGAATGAGCCACTTTTCTTTGAAAATTACCCATCTTCAGTTATTCCTTTAGAGCCACACAAATGGACTAAAGCCAGCAGGTAGAATGGGGTCAGATTGAGGAGAGTTTTCCTAGAAGAAAAAATCAGTAAGTATGAGCATTCTACAGATGCAATGGCCAAGGGCAGGCCTTGGTGACAAGGCTGAGTTCAAATTCAGATGGTCTCTTTGCTGTGTGTCTTGGGCACACTCATTCACTTTTAGGAGTCCATTTCCTCATCTGTGAGCAAAAAGAAAATGTCCCCAGTGAAACTGCTGGGAGCCATCAGTGATGTGAGAGACATCGGGCACCAGACACTCGACATTGTGACAAGAGGCGTGTGGTAGACATCTGTCATTTGTGGCTGGCCAAAACCTTTTGAATGTTCTCTTTGCATTCAGATTATTCCTACTTACCTTTCCATCAAGGAGTCCCCCAAACCACATTTCCCAGCTCCCACTGCCTTTAGGAGACCAACATAATTTAATTTTATTACACAGGTACCCTGAAAGTAGGCTTTGATTTGGAGCAGAGTTATGAGTGGAAAGGTGAAATAGGTCTTCCGTTTTGCTGGTGTGGCCGTATGGCTGGAGAGGAGCAAACTGAAGTGGCATCTCCCTAACGATGGCAGCGGACCTTTAGCAGGCCAGTTCTGCAGTGGGGTGCTGGAAGTTCCTCCTCAAAGCTCTGCATGGAATCTATTTCTTCGGTACTCCCACTGATTCTGTGCATTTTCTCTACCCTTCAATATAATCACTTTCTGCTTAAATTGGCCAGAATGGATTGTGTTATCTGCAACCTCGAGGTCTGACCCACAGAGGGGCTGACATGGCCATACCAGCTGAGTCTACAGGTGGAGGTGGGAGAGTGGTGGCAAAGGGACAGAGGTACTGTTTTGGGAGGAGTCTCCCACCTATGTTTCCTGCATCCCCGTATTCTCTCCATCCCACTGCCAGTCCCCTGGCTGTGGCCCATGGTCCTTCACCCAAGAATCTGCCTCCCGGGATCACATCCTCACCTGCAGCCACAGGTGAGCTTTAAGATGGCAGCTATCTCTCTTCCCTTGCTTAAACATTTCCTGGAGCTTCCTTTGTCTTTAAGACAAAGTCAAAATATCTTTTTACAGCATACAGGAACCTACAAGATCTACAAACTCCTCCTTTCCCTCTCTCCAAGCCACTTCTCTCTCTAAGTGACTTAATCCTTCCTTCGCTTCCAGTGGGTCCTCACTTTCCCCTCCCTACAGACTTTGAAGACCCTCAGCCAGTCCCTTTCCTGCCTGCTCCTACCTTCCTGTGCCTGACCAGCTTCTGTTTGTATCCTCAGGAGGCCTTCACTGCGCCAGAGCTGGGTAGGGCCCCTGGTGTCACTCCAGTCCTGCTCTCCTGTAATCCCAGGCGCCTGTGGGAAGTGCCTTTAACATCTGTCCTCTGAAGACTCGGGCTCACATATGTCGTTGCCAACACCCCGTCAGTCTGCATGGGGATGTGGACTCATGTGATTGCAAGTGACACAGTGAGTGTCACCTCAGAGCTATAAAGGTTAGGCAGTGGATGGACCTTCAATCTTACTCTCCCCAGCTGACAAAGGGAAGTGAAGTGCCCTGCGCCCTCAGGTAGGGCTGCAGGTGGGAGGAGCTTGGCTCCCCGAATGCCTCTATCAGGGCTGCCTGCCACATTCTCATGTGGAAGTGATAGGACCTAAGCCAAGAACGAACTTTCACTGTGTTAAAACACTGAGCATTTGCGGGCCAGCTCTACCCCAGCACAGCCCTGCCGGAGTCCTGAGGAGAACAGGCATCCTGCCCTGCCATCGCTGCGTCCATAGCCCTGGACAAACCTCTTGGCCCACAATAAGGGCCCACGAGCACATGCTGCGGGAAAGACAGAGGGAGAAGCCCACAGGACAGGGGGCTGGATGGAACTGAAGCTGGGGAGTGCAGGAGTGGCAGAAGCCCACCCGATTCAAATACCTGGACGGTTTAATAAGAGGAATGGGGGGGGTCCTTCATTGGG
Source organism: Perodicticus potto (assembly GCA_963574655.1). Classification (NCBI taxonomy): domain Eukaryota; kingdom Metazoa; phylum Chordata; class Mammalia; order Primates; family Lorisidae; genus Perodicticus; species Perodicticus potto. The sequence goes on from CAUYRH010008947.1 coordinate 27,577, forward strand.
GCCTATCAAATACATTGGGAGGGCAGCCATGTTGGTGAATGAAATGTAGGGCCAGAGAGAAGACAGGCTATGTCATTTTTCGTGCAGCCACAACTCACATGTCAAAGTCTCATTTCTTTCTCCCAACACGAGCTTTACATCCAGGCGGAGTTCCTGCCATGATCCTCCGGAGACAGGAAAACAGTGCACGTATTTTTCTCTTCATCATAAATACCTGAGTGACTTGATGGCTCAATTGAAAGCACTGAAGTATGGGGACAATTTCCTCTTTCACTGCCTGTGTATACATGTGCTTATGTGTGTATTTATAGTACGCGTGTGTGTGCAGAGTGAAGCTTGGCTCGGTAAAACTAAACTGATCTCCAATACACAATGTGGTCACATTTCCTGGAAGCAAAATAATAAATCCCTCTCAGGATTATAAAATTTTAGTGCTGGAAGGGACCTTAGAAACTATCCAATTCAGATCCCTCATTTCACAGTTGGGGAAACTGAGGCCAGGGCAGCCAAGAGACTTGTTCCTTTGTCAAGGCCCAGCAGCTGTGAAGTACAGGGTTGGGGCTGGTCTCCAGCTTCCCACTGCCATGCCTTTTTCACTTTCTCGGCCTGTAGGATTTTATGTGTAGATTATTAAGATAAACCCAGCATTCTTTCACCTCTGATCAAGGCATTAATTAGACTTTAAAGAATGACTTGCAGGTGAACTCAGACCTGGCCATATAAGGGTCCACCCCTACCGGTCAGCAGGACGTCCAGCAGCCACCAGTCTTGATCTTGGGTTCACTTATCATGCTTCTTTATTCTACCTCCTTTATCTGAATCCATTTAAATCTTGCTTAACCTTACTGGAAACCCTCATGAAAACAATGATAGTTACCTTCTCTCAAGTGCTGGAATGTGTTCCAAAAACTGTAGTAAGAACTTTACACAATTAATGCACATTGGCAAGTAGGAGTGTTGTGCCTGGTTCCACAGGGGAGAATCCTGAGGCTCAGATTCTCTAAGTAAGTTGCATAAGCTCCCACAATCGAAGGGCAGGGCTGGGCTTGGAACTCAGGTCTGTCAGGTTCCAGGGCCGATGTTTCCAACTTGCTACAGCGACACTGCCACTCCAGCAAAAGAATTGAGAATAAAGAAAGATGGAAAAGATAAATGCAAAAGTTGCCCAGGGAATGGCAAGGCTAAGGGGTGTGCATTCGATCCTGTCAACACATCAGGTGTTCACTTCCGCATCTCCCCTCTCCAAGTAGCCCCTGAACTCCCAAAGCTGGCTCTCCTTGCCAGCTCCCCCGCAAACCTGATGGGACTCTACTCCAAATCCGGTGGGACTCCACCATTTACAAATCCACCCACCCAGTTTGGCCAAGAAGCCCATTGTGTTCCCATGGAAAACACTGAAACTGGGAATTTTTACATGAAGTCTATGCTCCATGCATCTATACATCTGTACTTTCCACTCAGGCCCTTCCTGCACACCCTTCAGGCTACCTGACGGGAAACAAACTCAGATTCTTTAATTTCCTGTTGCAGGGTGCAAAGCACAGTGCCAGGCAGAGGGTGGATATATGTGCATGTATATATAATGTTTTATATATGTCACATGTATGTTCTAGATATATGAGATATATATTTATTTTAATGTTGTCCAGAAAAAAAGAATTGTCTAAAATACCTATACACGGGGGCAGTGTTTGCTCTCTTCCCACCATGATGTTTTGGTTACCAGCAGAAGCGAGTGCTTGTCTTCTCCAGCAACATAAGTCTTGCTGTCCTGAATGCTTTGGTCCATTGGGCACTGCTCCTTTTTTTATGGGCTCCCCATACACCGGATACCTATGAGTAAGGCCAGCCTCTTCTGCCAGCCTTCTGCAATCCCAGCTGACCCAAGTTTTCTGGTTCCCCAACTTTTTGATGAGTGATGTTTACATCTTCCAGGACTGGGCTGTTGGCAGGCTTCCAAACTGCTTTCAGAGATCACTATGTTGCAAGAATGTCACTTGGCCAGTAAACTGCTCATAGAATTAGCTACATTTCTCAGAGTCCTGCCCGTCGCTCCTACCCACCTCTGCGCACCCCGCGTCCTTTTCTTTTCTCCTCCTCACTAGACTCAATGACACCCAGAGCCAACCTGAGGGATGCATCTTTTTTTTTTGTTTTTTTTGCAAGAGTTTGCAGAGTCTCTCTCTCTTTCACACACACACACACACGTACAAGCACGCATGTGAACTTCCATGCACATTCAGGCAGGGGGAGAAAAACGGAGCACACGTTCATGTCTACTGGACTTTTGGTGGCCTCACAGCTTTGTTTAGGACCAGGAAAAAGAGAGTGGAGGAGGACGGGAAGTTTTCTTAACCTGTCAGGTTAGTGTAGATTCCACCCTGTGCTTGTCCCTGATGAAAACATGTATTGGGATCCTCAGAAGGTTGTTAGGAAGGATGAATAAACAGCCATGGTGAAAGCAGCTGGCACACACAATACCACATAGACACTAGCTGCTCCAGCCGTGCCACAGACACATCACAAGCAGTCATTGGATGCTAAGTCCAGAGAGTATGTAATGCAGGGCAGCCCAGCCCATGCAGGGTAACTATCTCAGAGACAGGAGCTCCAGGGTTTAGATCCTAAAAGCACCTTGAATGCCGGATGCTTACACAAACAGCCACCATTTATTGTACATTGCCCACTTCTTATCAGGCAAGGTACAGGGACCTTTGTACACATTACTCTTAAACTTCCCAGTGCTCTGAGGTAGGTGCTATCGTTGTCATATCATATTATGATAGTAACGAGGAAACTCGGGTTCAAAGAAGTTAAGAATAAAAAAAGAAGTACTCGAAGTCTTAAAAGTAGGATTCAAATCCAGCGGATGGGCTCCCCAATCTCATTCTTTCTCCTACTCTACGTATGCCGGTAACCTCACCAAATGACAACACAGAACTTGAAGCTGAAAACCAACCTGCCAATTAAGTTAATGACAGTCAGTATCCAAAACTGGAGAGAAAAACCATTCATTCATGTATTCAAACAATATTTGTCGGGCTCTATGGGAATTTAAGGAAAGCAAAGTCCCTTCCTACAAGGATCATCATCATTTATATCAGCAGTCCTCAACCTTTCTGGCACCAGGAACTGGTTTCATGGAAGACGATTTTTCCACAGGTGAGGGGCTGGGAGATTAGAGTCTCACAGAGAGCGCACAATCTAGATCCCTCACATGCACAGTTTCCAGGAGGATATGTGCCCCTGACAATCTATGCTGCCATAGATCGGACAGGAGGCAGAGCTCGGGTGCTGATGTGAGTGGTGGAGAGCGGCTATTAGTACAGATGAACTTCACTTGCTTACCTGCTACTCAAAGTGTTGGTTAGGTGCCAACGTAATGTGACATTTATAATGTGAGAGTAAGTATGTTTACTCTCCCCGGACTCCCCTAGGACCTTGCTGGCAGGCTGTGATGAGGTCAAGAAGGTATGAGGGACCCTGCACTCCACTCTGCCCTCATAGTTCTTTCCTGCTCACAGCAGCAGTGGGTCTCAGTCCATGTTAAAAACCAGAGGTAGTTGCTCCTTGTCCCTCAGTGGGAGATTTGCTCACTGCCTTGTAGTGTGTTGTGAGGCTGACATTCTTAAAACAGTGTAGCCCTGTTCCTAATAGGCCATGGACTGGTCCTGGGCCACGCCTGGAGGTTGGAGACCATAGATTCAGATGACTCAGAAATATATGAAACTGAAATAACAAGAGCTGCCAGGCCAGGTACGGTCACACATCCCCAGACTTAGTGGATCCTTATAGCTCATCTCCAAGCCCTTGATCGTAGAGAGGAAGAAATTAGGATCCTGAGTAAGAAAATGTTTTGCCCAGTCATGCAGAGCGTTAAAGGCAGATTCCAGGCAGAACCCTAGTATGTGATACTCTGTCCCTTGATCTATCCACTATAAAGGTTTTAATAAAGTCAGCCTCACAACACAATAGAAGGCAGTAAGCAAATCTCCCACTGAGGGACAAGGGGCCAGCTACCTCTGGTTTCCAATTTGGAAACCACTGCTGCAGTGAGCTGGAAAGAACTATGAGGGCAGAGCAGAGTGTGGGGTCACTCATACCTTCTTGACCACAGCACAACCTACAGGCAAGGTCACAGGGGAGTCCAGAGAAGAGTAAATATTGCTATGTTAGAAAAAAATTAAAAATAGACGCCCTCCTCACATTATAAATGTCATATCGTGTTGGCGCCTAATCAACACTTTGAAGCATTAGCATTGTTTTAATCATTCTTCTATTGGAGAACAAATGTTGCATATATAATTACACTGCTGTATTGTACTGTACAAATAACCATATAATGACATCGTTGGAATTTCTTGGTTCTTCATGGTAATGCCAAGTATAATTACCATGTAATCTGCCGAGAGCAAACAAGGTTGTAATTATTCCATAATCCAATCTAATTATGGGGCAACTGGATTGTTATTTGTGTTCAGGAGGAAAATATACATGCAAAGAGAGAAAAAGAAATACATCCTCCCCAACTGAGGGTATGGCAAGTCAGGGGGCTTGGAGACAGTTTCCAGTAATGCTACCATCTGCTAAAATGATAAAATACATGCTCATTGGATGGTCAAGGTTGGGGGCCCATAGTCTTCAGTGCCGACTCTGGATTTATAAGGTGAAGGACTGCAAGGGCAAGTCAGAGAGGGAGAAGAGAAGACCAATGTTGGCAGAGCTTCTGGAGGCAACCACCTGTGTGTGAGATTCGGAGGATGGAGAGAGAGGACAGTCCTCATAGAAACATCTGTTCCCCCAGCCTGTCCCATGCCTCTGGCAAGTTCTCGGGACAGGAGTATACAAATCACTGTAAATATGTTCCCACTCAGTTCAGCTAAATTAACTAGTCATATATTCTTTCCCCTCCTATGAGCCTTTTATGGTGGATGCGGATCGGGTCTGGGCCTGACAGAGCAGCCAGGCAAAGGAGACAGAGACGAATGAAACGGAGGAAGATGGGAGCGGATGGTGGCAGGAAGTGTGTTGTGTATAGAGCTTTATGGGTCTTCTAGGGCTGCTGTAAGATGCCACAAGCTCAGATGATTTGGAACAATACAAGTTAGGGAAGCTGCAAGTCCACCTTCAAGGTGTTAGCAGGGCCACACTCCCTCTGAAGGCTCCAGTGATGAAACTTCCCTGCCTCTCAAGCTGTGCCACTCCAATCTCTGCCTGTCTTCACCTGCCATTCTCCCTGTCTCCGTTTCTTTGTATGGAATTTTTTTGATTAGGATGTCAGTCATAACGTATTACCCATTATGACCTTTTCTTAACTAATTATATCTGTAAGGACCCTATTTCCAAATAAGATTACATTCTGAGGTACTTGGATTTAGGACTTCAATGTATCTTTTGGAGGGTGTTCACAACTCAACCCACTGTAGGGAACATTTAGTCATATAGGCACTTGGCGCCCATTTATGAAGCATAAATGCCTAGTATGTGATCATTGCCCCCCCTTGTTTTTCATAGTTGAATACTTACTATGTGTGTCACACGCGTGCTCTCACTTAAGTCTTTCACAATTTTACAAAGTTGGTGCTATTAGTATCCTCATTTTATCACATGTGTGAAGAGGCTGAGGCTTACACAGGTTGGCTGACTCCAGTTTAAGCCGGGACCTGAGACCAGACTGTCAGACTCCAAGACCTGCGCTCTGAGCTCTATGCCCAGCTTTACCAAGGACAAAACTCTAGGACACAGAGAGACAGCAGCCAGGGGCCTGAAGAGAGTCCTGCGACCAAGGTTGAGGGAAGAGCTCGTAACAGGGCTCAGGAGGAAGCACCACACCGTGGATAAGAAGGGCTCTGAATGTGGGTTTGCAGGGAGGGAGTTAAAATTGGAAGGTGGAAAGCATGGGTAAGTTTTAGGATGAGGGGTAGGGGATAGGTTGAGTTTTGTCCTGAGGGAACCTGTCTGTTCCCATCAATTGCTTCCAGGACCATTAGTTGGGTCACTTCTATGGATGGAGGTTTCAGCTCCTTCATAGATGGGTCTCGCCAGCTCCTCATCCCTCCACGGATGTGGTGCCCAATCGTGGCCTCCTTCTACAGCACTCGGGGAAAGGAAGGTCCACCACTCCACCATCTCTCCTTCCTCACTGCAAGGCCTGCCTGTGAGCCATCTGGTCCCCTGGCCTCAGAAACTCCCTGCTTTTCTCAAGATACTAAAAGCTTTTGGAGGAAGTTACAGTTACACAGTCTTAAAACAGATAGTAAATTCTTTATTAATATTTAGAAACTAATCTTGTCAGGCTCGTCGACCCTGGTGTTGACTGCTTTCCTAACCTGACATCAGTTAATTCCCACTGCTCAGAAGTTAATCCCTTAGAGAACAAGATGAAAAGTGGTTTTGTGAGGCAATATTTAAAGGCCTCCAAACAATAACACGCCTTTGCCCCTGCAATAGCAGAGCTGCTTCTGCAATTTCCATTTCTGGAAAGGGTTCAAAAACCTGTTTGTGTGAATGGATGTGAAGAACTTTTTATGGCTGATCTTGCGAGATGATACCTTTGATGAATAATGTACAAGTGTTTATACTTTAAGGCAGAAGGCACATGGCGAAAGTATGGGTGTTTGTCAAATACGGCACAGAGCAGGAAGGGCGGACTCCAGCTAGTGTGGTGATTTCAACAGCTGCAGAAATGCCACAGAGCTTCTCTAACTGTGAAATGTAGAGGAGAGGGGATGGAAAGAAGCCTTCCAGGGAATGCTCAGGAAAAGTTGGTGTGCGTTATCAGCTATTACATCCTGGGCACGGGACTCATCTGAACTGCACTGCAAGATTTGATGAGAAATACATTCCATCCTCTTCACACTCAGAACGACCCAGCGTGGTACGAATAGCATTATTTTTCAGAAAAGAAAATGGAGGATCAGAGAGGTTAAGTATGTTACTAAAAGTCACACAGTTACTAAGCAGTAGTAGAGGCTGAGGTTCAAAGCCACATGTGATTCTCAAGCATAATGTCTTCCACCAAGACCTAGAAGCCACACACTTACAGGCAAATACCATATGTATCCCATGCCTAGAATAACTGTCTTTCTTTTTGCTGCCAAGTAGCTTGAGTTTCTTTCACCTGTCAGAGTTCATCTCGGTACCTCCGTATCCAGGAAGGCTTCCTGGACTAGACAAAATAAAAGAATAGCAAAGTAGAATTAAAATGTCAGAGCTCATAGAAAATGAAGTTTATGAGCTTCTATTGCTCACTAGCTTCAACTGTATTTGAGGAGTCCTAGAGGTTCCAAGTATCCTAAGGAGCCCCTGAGGGTTAGGAGCTGGGAGTGAGTATAGACGTATCCAGGGCCTGGGCAGTCAGACCCTGCACAATGCTGCAAAACTTCACCTGCCACTTGCTACATACTTACCCTTTACAGGTTAGGCTACTTGCATAAAATGTCATTTGAAAAAGGGCTCTGTAGCTAAGATAAAGATAACACTGATGAATATCTGCTAAAGTTTGAAGTATGCCATTGTTGTTAATATTCTCCTTTTCTAAATATGGGAACAGAAACTCAGAGAGGGTACGTTCCTTGCCCAATGGTACGAGGTAGATAGTAGCAGAAATAAAACTGGAAGCCAAGACTCTGAGCTCTAATCCGATGTTCTTGCTAATAATCTGCTTACTTCCCCTGACTCTCAGACCTAATAGGTCTAGACACTACATAACATAAGTGGATTTATTCATATGTATATATGTACATGACATGAAAATATTATAAATGAGTCATGGAATGGTGAATATTTAACCTGCTCCTATTAACTGGGCTATAAATTCATCGAAGGTTTGGACCCTTATCTTTAGAGTTTATGACTTCACAGCTGTCCTAGAATAAGAACTATCTCTAGTGAATACTTACATTCCCAATGCCTAGCAGAATGCCTGGCATATAATAGACTCTTCATACATATTTGGAGAATGAGAGAACAACTCTGACAGCCAGTTGTCAAGTCTCTGTTTAAGTACTTCTCATGAAAATGGGACATTTTCGCCAGGTGCGGTGGGTCATGCCTATAATCCTAGCACGTGGGAGGCTGAGGTGGGTTTTGCCTGAGCACACAAGTTCGAGACCAACCTGAGCAAGAGCAAAACCCCATCTCTAAAAAACAGCCGAGTGCTGTGGCAGGAGCCTGTTGTCCCAGTTACCTGGGAGGCTGGGGCAAAATAATTGCTTGAACCCAAAAGTTTGAGGTTGTTGTGAGCTAAGATGCCATGGCACTCTCTACCAAGAGTAACCAAATGAGAATCTGTCTCAAAAAAGAAAGAAAGAAAGAAAGAAAAAAAATCAAAAGAAAATGGGACATTTTCATTTGATTCCAAATGGTACATGGAGGCAAAATTTATCTCCCTATATATTCAGCACCAGCTGAGGCTGGTCTACTCTCTTTGGACCCAAGCTGAATTTCTTTCCACTGAAAACTTGGAATATATTTTGAAACAGATATCAGGAAATTTCTGCACTGAATCCTGTCTTATAAACACATACACATGAAAGAGAGAGAAAGACAAAGACAGAGAAGTGTGTGTGTGTGTGTGTGTGTGTGTGTGTGTGTAGCCTATGCATCCCTATTTGCTCCTCCGCTCTGTCATTCCTAGTATAGCCATTAGTGAAATGACTAAGCATTCTGGCTCTAAATTGAGACTGTCTGGATTCAAATCCCACCTGTATCACACGTGTGTTCATGTGTACATGTGCACACATGTGTCTCCTATTCCTCTTTGCTTTCCTGGTAAGTTCTGTGATTCAGCTATTGCTTATTCAGGAACAGTCTGGTAGGTTCTAAAAGAGAAAATATTTTCCCTACTTTAATGATAACTTCAGAAATGAGATAAAAATGTAGCTATATTTAAGCATAATTTAAAAATATGAGAATATTGGCTCGGTGCCCGTAGCTCAGTGGTTAGGGCGCCGGCCACATACATTGGGGCTGACAGGTTCAAACCTGGCCCAGGCCTTCTAAAAACCAATGACAAATACAACAAAAAAATAGCCAGGCATTGTACCTGGTGCCTGTAGTCCCAGCTACTTGGGAGGCTGAGGCAAGAGAATCTCTTAAGCCCAAGAGTTTGAGGTTGCTGTGAGCTGGGACACCACAGCACTCTACTGAGGGTGACATACTTGATTATGTCTCAAAAAAAAAAAAAAAGAATATTCTCGACTAATTTATGCCAATGTATTAGAACAATGAGAATAAATGAACATATTTCTAGAAAAACAGAATGTTCCAAGCCTAAAACACTTAGAATTTCTTGATTTGTCTAATAATAAGTACAGATATCAAAAAATGGCTAGATGCTTCACACAGTTTCCTACACAGAAAAAACCAATAGGTTTTACTGTTATTTACCACATGAAAGCCAAAAATCATATTCCAATCATGTACAAATTCTCCCAGAGAATTTCCCATTTCATTTTATGAAACCATTATAACCTCAATGTCAAAAGAAGGATAAAATGAGGAAGAAAATTTACAGGTTCAACTTAGAAATATCAATGCAAATATTTTAAACTATGAACCAACCAGATTTAATGTTGTATAAAAATAATACTACCTTATGACCAAATATGACTTTTTCTTGAAATTTAAAGTTGGTTTAATATTTTAAAAATACTTAATGTCATTGATTTCTTTGATAGACTGATAAGAGGAAAAAAACCTACATTGTGATCTCCTGAGCAGAAAAGCATTTAATATAATAACATGATTATGATAAAACCCTAGGTGACTAAAATTAAACATTGTTAAACAGGTAAAAGTTATCTACAAAAGGATAACTTTATAGCAAACATCATCCTATATGGAGAAGGGTTAGTAATATCTCGTTTAAAGTCAAGAACAATACGAGGTTGCCCATTTTTAAATCTATTTCATTTTGTTACAAGACAGAGAGAGCACATTATAAAACTTTAAAGACATTAAGATTGTGGAAAAATCACGAGTAAAGTCCTGGAACCCTCCATCTTCTACGGAGGCAGGCAATGAAGACAGCCAACCACAGACCACCTACACTTGGTGAGCCAAAAGAAAGTTTGAAGTTATTATTTAGGAAACAGCTAGAAAAATCCTAATATGGTTTTCTTTTAGCATCACTGAATAAGTGCTTCTGACCTGATGCTGTTCTACCTTTGCCTATTACTGATTACACTAATCAGA
>CAUYRH010008951.1:0-35975 GCA_963574655.1 Perodicticus potto
AGAACTTGAATCTTGTAAGAGTAAGCAAGTGTCCTTCATACCAAACGAGGACCCTTCAGAACGAAGTAAGTTTACCAGTGTTTTCAGTTTAACTCCCTTGTATTTAAATAAAGCAATGCCCTCTAGTGGCCACCTTTAAAACAGAATTAAATTAAATTTACAGGGTCGTCTTTACTTGAAGGTGGACACTTAAAGGTGGATACTAAAATGTCACCTCACCTTCTGGACACAGTGGGACAATGACTATTCAGTGACAAAAAGCTAATATACCACTGCAGTTAGGCGTATCATCTAGAGGGAAGAACGTTGCCGAGGCCCAGATTCTTGGCCAGCAGTACAATTGACATGAGCCACACTGTTCATATTAGCACTGTGGAACTCAATAAATACTATTCAGATGAACAGTGAGTAAAAGCCATTAGACCGAAATTCAAAAATACATTGAGTGCACTTCTTCACTGACCTCTACTCTTCAGTCTTCAATGGTCTCACTAGTTCTTTTTTCTCTTGTTCATAACAAATCTTTCTTTTTAGTTCTTTTCTTCTTTTTGGGACATTTGACCATATTAACAATTCCTTCCTTTTCTAACAGCTCTCTTAGGAAACTCCGTCCTTTTCTCCCATTGCTCCCCCTTCACACCAGAACCAAATTACCTGATTTCCCTTTACATACTTGAAGCACTTCCATCTTTGAAAACTCAAATTCTACATATCACTCAGGACCTATTCCTCCACCATCTTCCTCATGAGATTTTCACTCAGGACCCATTCCCCCCCAAACCATCCTCCTCATGAGATTTTCACACAGGACCTATTCCCACACCATCTTCCTCATGAGATTTTCACACACGACCTATTCCCACACCATCTTCCTCATGAGATTTTCACACACGACCTATTCCCACACCACCTTCCTCATGAGATTTTCACACATAACCTATTCCCACACCATCTTCCTCATGAGATTTTCACACAGGACCTATTCCCACACCACCTTCCTCACAAGTTTTCATTCCTCCTCCCAGCTAGTACTTTCTCCATCCAGGGAACTCCCATAGCATTCCACACCAATTTTAAGATAATTGCAATTTTCTGTGAACATGCACTTATTCCCCAAAAATGTTTCCCACAGTATCCATCACCACCACCACTCACTGTTCCTGAGAATCGCAAGGTAACAGCCCACTGAGCAACCCCTCCTTCCTGGCCCTGGAACTTGCTGCTTCACAGCTGCTGCTCGGCTCGCCACTGGCTAACACCTGAATCCACTGTGGAACCTTTGTGATACCCCTACCTGACAGTTCCTGTCCAGCTGAAAGAGAATTATTTGGGCCCCCTTTTTTATTACATTTGGATATAAGCCAGTTCTTAGGCCCTGATACTTCACCTCATCACATCACATGTGGTCTCTACACACGGCTTGTCTACACACATGAACATGGTGGTCTGAGCCAGAAAATGACCTATGTCACGTTGACACTTTCTCATCCTGCTAGACAATTTCATGACCAGATCAGTAGCTCACACAAAGTTCATCTTTATTCGTAGCTTTGTCTTCTTCATAAAATGAGCTAACTTCCAAGCAGCCCCAGGTTTCCTCCTACAGCAAACACCCAGCACTCCAGCAAGTTGTCAGATGGGGCCGTCTGCACCTCCAGTGCAGTCACAGATTAGGCTTAAACTAGATTTTGCTCACCCAGGCCTCAATTCCCACTTCCACCTGCCCTAATTCTCAATTCATTTGTGATCAGTTTGAAGGATAGGATCTGTATCTATTTCATTATTATTTCTCCAATCAGCCTTAGTGCCATGCTTTACACAGTAGGAACTAATAAGAACTTGAAGAATTAGTGATAGAATGCAACACCAATTTCCATTTTTATCTATTTCTCATGAATTTCACATACTTTTTCCAAGTATGACTAGCTTTTTATAATAAACAAGTTTTTGTATGTAAAAGATATGTTCAGAAAAATTAACCATTATGCTAATAATTCTTCCCCCATTTTTAGCACAGAATATGCTACTACTATTTTATGAGAAATATCATACATGCTACTACTATTTTATGAGAAATATCATACTCTATCACTGGTATCCATTAAAACCAGAATATATTTAAAGGGAAATAGAGAGCCAACCACTTTTATTTTCCAAAGTTTTGTTCCATTTTAAATAAACAGCTAGTTTAAATTTATGTAAATAAATGCATATAAGATATTTGCATAGAGACAGGTCTTTGTTTCTTATGCTTTGCAGCCTATATGTTTAGGCTCCATCAAATGGGAATAGGATAGAAAATGGTATATTTCAAAGAGTTTTGCTTGGAGGTGAGAGTTTTCATGGGTCTGGAGAGGGGTAATGTTCTCCCGGAGGACGTTTTCATATTAAATATCATTTAACATTGTCAAAACAAAGTACGAAGTCCAAGCTGAGGGAAAAATATACAACATAATGAGGGAAAAAGAAATGAATGTTTATGAGCTAAGGCTATTGTATTCTTTATTAAACAAATTTATAAAGGAAAAAGATGATATCTTCTGTGTGAGAGACCAACTGAAGAGACTTTTTCTGACTTATAACTGTTCTCTATCTCTTGATCACAAATGCAAAGCACACAAAACACAATCAGAATAGTCTGTGGTTCTCTTCATTATGGTTAGTGGATGTACACCTTGTAACTTCCCCACCCGATTAAATGCATTATACACAGATAACTGATCATCTTTATAGCCAGTGGTACATCTAGTTGGGAATCATCATTAAAATATTTGTCCTATACGTTAGAACTAGCAGTAAATCAAGTTATTTTTGTAGATGTTGCAGAAACTGCTAGATATTTCCTAATATCTGCTTTCACTTTCTTTCTTAATTGTACCCTAACTTTATTTCAAGATGATTCTCTTTAGAGCCAGTGGCTATATTTTTGTTGTACTTCCGTATGCTAAATTTGTAGCAATTCAAAATCATATTTTTCTAACCTTCAGACTTTTTCTTCTCAACTATTGGATTGAAATACTACACAATATCCTGGCTTCTTGGCTTCCAGTCCAAGTTGCTAAAATATCCCTGGTATGGGAGTATTAAAGCCAGATCATTTCTAAATAACTTTCAGGTTTTGCTTTGTACTTACCACAACGTTTTCTAGTTCTTCACTTCTGTGTTTCACTTTTTTTGCAGCAATTTCTGAAGTTAATATTTTCATGGATAGAGCCAGGGGCTAGTGGCTCACACCTATAACCCCACACTCTGGGAGGCAGAGGCAGGAAGATCTACTGAGCTTAAGTTCCGGAACAGCCTGAGCAAAAGACCCCTTCTCTACTAAAAATAGAAAAATCACTTGGGCATTGGGGCAGGTGCCTGTAGTCCCAGCTGCTCTGGAGGCCGAGGCAGGAGGATCATTAAGCCCAGGAGTTTGAGGTTGTGATGCCATGGGACTCTAGCCTGGGTAATAGAATGAGAGTAGGCCTTAAAAAAATTTTTTTTCCCACAGATAGAAAAGCCTCAGTAAAGGATGGGAACCCAAAGAATGTACTCCATGGGGTGAAATCTTTTAAGGGAAGAAGGCAGGAGGAATGTGGAAGGTTAAGTTAGGACTGTGAAAAGACATTTTAGAGTATCCTAAGTTCTAAAGTGAGGCGGAAACAGAGCAAATATCACCTGTACCAAGAAGGCAGAATGTGAAGATAAGGTCAATTCTACGGTTGCAGACAGAAAACTGGAGAAACTGAAGCCTAGGAAATTAATTGCCCAGTCAACACAGGGATGCTGTGGCCTCTCTTGGGGTTGCCTTGGGTGCAAAAAAGGGGGACGCTGTGGAAACCCTGCCTCACAAAGCAGATTTCAATGTGATCGTTAGAGGAGGACGGTAGGAAGGCACAGAGGTGCCAAGGCCAGGTCTCCAAAAGGAAATCTGAGTCAGAATCTTAGGGATTTACTTCTGTCTTTTACCATGCATTTCCCTCCCACCCCATGAGGAGGTAGCCACATGCCAGACAAGCTGCTCTGAATGCTCAGCACTTAGACCAGGAGGAGGGAGAAGATGGTGATCAGCCTCAAGGACATTGAATCACCTTTTTACAAGGGGTGGTATTGCAGAAAGGCCAGGGCAGCTCAGGTGGTCTCTCCTCTATGCTTGTCTTCATCACCAGAGCCTCGAATAGGCTTGAGTCTGGTCCGTGGCCACTTCTGCCCACAGGCAGGAACTGGCTGGGGAATAGATGGTTAGTCTGAGACGGAATGATAAAATGATAAACACTGTCCCAAGAAACAAGCAAACACAGAGAAAAATAGAATTCCATGCAGAAAATAACTAAATCGGTTAACCATTTATAAATAAACATTAGATGTGGATTACAAAATTTAGAAATAAAGTATTGTATTCTTTAGTTCTCCTTTAGAAACACATATGCTGATTTTTAATGGATGGCGAGACCTGGAAATCAGTCATAGATTCAAAGGTGGTTGGGGACATCAAATTAGATGAATTTGCAGTGAAAGATGGCAACAAAGCAGAAGTTACGGCTATATGAGACACCAACAAACAAATAACAAAACAAGCCCACAAAATAATGGCCCCTTTTTGTATAACCCCAGAATATTATATTTAATTTTGAGAATCTCAGTATAACAAAGATATAGATGAAAGGAAAGATCCACAAGGGAGCTGCAAAAATATTTGAGAGAAACAGAAGTATTGATTTATACCTACAAATTTACAGATTAAAGACCTCAAAACAATAATAATTTACATCAGGGATATTGTCCTATAGTTTTCTCTTTTTTGTTGAATCCTTGTCTGGTTTTGGTATCAGGGTAATTCTGGCCTCATAGAATGAGTTAGGGAGTATCCCTTGCTCTTTAATTTTCCAAAACAGTTTGATAAGGATTGGTATTAGTTGTTCTTTATACATTTGGCAAAATTTGGCAGTAAAATCCATCTAGGCCTGGGCTTTTTAGGGGGAGATATTTTATTACTGATTCAATCTCACTACTCATTATTGGTCTGTTCAGGTTTTATTTCTTCCTGATTCAATCTTGGCAGGTTGTATGGTTCCAGGAATTTATCCATTTCTTCTAGGTTGGATTCTGGGTGCATGCAGTAGTATAGTCTCTGTATGATTTCTTTAGCTGTAAACAGCATAGGTGGTGTCTGTGATTTTCTCGGTGGCTTGAAATGCACATTTCAGTGGAGGCTGTAGCAAAGTTTTCCTGGTGACTAGCACACCAACTGGGCAGTCTTTAAGCCCTAGTAGCAGCAGCAAGAGGCTGAGCTGGCCTGTCCTTGGGCCCCAGGGCAAGCAGTTTTAGAACGCCCAGCAATGATGAGTCTAGGGCTTCCAGGTGGCTTGCTTAGGTGCTGGGAATAGAGGCAGTGGCTGGGTAGGTAGATGAGCTCTTCAGCCCCTGAGCAGGGGTGTGGTGTGAACTATAATAGTAGCAGTGATGAAACAAACCCAGGGGACCCAAAGTGGGGTCCACAGTGGTGTTGGCAAGGGTCAAGCAGACCAGCTCCAGATCTATAGGTGGCATGTGAGGGTGGCTGCCAACTGTGGTGGTAGTGGCAGGTTGAGTGGGCTCAACCTCAAACCCTGGGAGAAGTGCTCAGGTCCCACTGGCAGTGGGCTGGCCCATAAAAGGTGTATCAACACTGGCCAGAGGCGAAGCCAGGCTAAGCTATACCCTCCGAGCCTCCTAGTGATGTATATGGACTATGGCTATGGTATACACGGCAGGGTGAGCCCCCTGGCAGCCAGCACAATGCTCAGCTGAAGGTGGCAGTGGTTGTGTTGTGGGCCTGTTTTTGGAAATGACTGAGCTGCCTCCCTCTGAGCAGCCATAAGCAGACTCATAGGAGACTCGGGCTTTGCCCACACCTCAGCCCATAGCAGTTTGCAGCCACAGGACATGCAGGCAGTTGGAGTTGTCCTCAGGGTGCTGAGAATGCACAGCTGCCCTTCTGCAAGAAAGTGGGGTTGTTGTTCCAAGCCCCAATTGCAGGGTAGGATTCAATCCAGTGAGGGCTGAGTCCTCAAAATGGTGTCATGCTGCTGCTCCCCATGACTTGGGGCTTATAGGACCCGGCACGAGTTCTCTCTGTCTCTAGAGCAATGCCTTCCTATGGTTTCCAGGGAGCTCCCTAGGTTACTCTTGGGGCCCATGGAAATCAAAATATTGCCCCATGGTTAGGATGGTAGGAGTCCACGGCCGGGATATGGACTACTGGACACCCTATACTTACCCTTTCCCCACACTGGGAAGTCTCAGTTCCCAGTCAATCCTGGCTAAGCAGGCTGCCTTGCTTACTTCTCCTTCCTTATGTTATGCTTGTCACTTCTTTGCTGAATTCCAGTGTTCTCTCTTTTAACAAGTAATTATCTACTCACGATTTGAGTTTTTCTTAGAGGATGAGGCAAGTAAGAGCAGCCTTGAAGACTCTATTGGAACAGATTTTCCAGTGACTATTATTAACTTGTACCCTTTTCTTGTATCATACTTTAAATTTAAATAAAAAATCATTATTCTTTTCATTTTTTTTTTTTTTTGAGACAGAGTCTCAAGCTGTCACCCTGGGTAGAGTGCCATGGCATCACAGCTCAGAGCAACCTCAAACTCCTGGGCTTAAGCGATTCTCTTTCCTCATCCTTCCAAGTAGCTGCAACTACAGGAGCCCACAACACCAAGCTATTTTGTTGGTTGCAGTTGTCATTGTTGCCTAGCAGGCCTAGGTCAGGTTTGAACCCACCACCCTAGGTGTATGTGGCCAGCACCCTGCCAACTGAGTTATGGGTGCCACCAAAAAAATCATTATTCTTCATATTTATGTTAGAGCTCTTATTTTCATATCTTTTCTTCTTCAGACTGTCCTAATGTATGCATCTAAGATAAGCTCATTATTATGAAGATTTAAAGGACATTAATAAAATTATGATTCTAAAAATACTATGCTCTCATTGTTGACATTTTAGAATATGGAAGAAATAAAAAAATTAAATATTCTCCTATATTTACAGCACCCTGAAGTAATAATTCTTAGTAATTTAACGTGTTAGTAACCTGGTTTTCATTTGAATGTAATGAAACAAAATAGCTATAGATTCAATTTTGTACATTATTTCATTTGCCTAATATAATATCATAGCATGTCCTCATGCCCTTAAATATTTTGTAAACACCATATCAGAGTCCTCAGAATTGCATCATGGATGTACTTTTTAAAAATTTTGGTGTTTTCGGGTGGCTCCTATGGCTCAGTGGGTAGGGCACCAGCCCCATATACCAAAGGTGGCAGGTGCAAACCAGGCCCTGGCCAAATTGCAACAACAAAAATAGCCAGGCATTGTGGTGGGCGCCTGTAGTCCCAGCTACTTGGGAGGCTGAGGCAAGAAAATAGCCTAAGCCCAGGAGTTGGAGGTTGTTGTGAGCAGTGTGATGCCATGGCACTCTACCAAGGGCAATAAAGTGAGACTCCATCTCTACAAAAAAAAAAAAAGAGCTAAAAAATTTTTGGTGTTTTCAAATTACTTTCAATGATACTATTAAAAATAATGCTGTGATAAATTTCTTTTACATGAATATGTGCTTCAGATTATGGAGTTATAAAATTTTAAATTCACACTTTGATTCTGTCTTGTTTACAACTTTACTTCGAACCATAGGTTATAAGTCACTGGAAAATTGACTAAGAAACCTTAAGAATAAAAGAATTTGAGAGCATAAAACAATGAAGTATTCATCAATCAGAAATGACAAAGATGAAATAACAACAAACTCCTCAGAAATTAAAAAAAACATTAATGAATATTACTAAAAACTCTATTCTCAGAAATATGAAAATCTGAAGGAAATAGACCAATGCTTGGAAGCACGCCACCTTCCTAGACTTAGCTAGCCAAGAAGAAGTGGAAATGTTGAACAGGCCTATATCAAGTTCTGAAATAGCATCAACTATACAAAATCTCCCCAAAAAGAAAAGTCCAGGACCAGATGGCTTCACATCAGAATTCTACCGAATCTTTAAAGAGGAACTAGTACCTATATTACTTAGCCTTTTCCAAAACATAGAAAAAGAGGGAATACTTCCCAGCTCATAATTCCCAAGCAAATATCACTCTGATCCCCAAATGAGGAAAAGACCCAACAAGAAAAGAAAATTATAGACCAATATCACTAATGAATATTGATGCAAAAATATTCAATAAGATCCTAGCAAACAGAATCCAGCAACACATCAAACAAATTATATACTATGACCAAGTGGGTTTTATCCCAGGGTCTCAAGCCTGATTCAATATATGTAAATCTATAAATATAATACATCACATTAACAAAATAATAAACAAAGACCATATGATTTTCTCAATTGATGCAGAAAAAGCTGTTGACAATATCCAGCATCCTTTCATGATCAGAATTCTTAAGAAAATAGGTATAAAAGGGACATTTCTTAAAATGATAGAGGCCATCTACAGCAAACCCGCAGCCAATATTATGTTGAATGGAGTAAAATTGACAACATTTCCACTCAGATTGGGAACCAGGCAAGGTTGTCCACTGCCTCCATTACTTTTTAGCATTGTAATGGAAGTCTTAGCCTTTGCAATCAGGCAAGAGAAGGTGATCAAGGGTATCCATATAGGGTCAGAGGAGATCAAACTTTCACTCTTCACAAATGATATGATTGTACACCTGGAAAACCCAGGAACTCAACTGCAAAACTCTTAGAAGGGATCAAGGAATACAGCAGCATCTCAGGATACAAAATCAATACTCACAAATCAGTAGCATTTATATATACCAACAATAGTCAAGCTGAAAAAACAGTCAAGGACTCTATTCCTTTTACAATAGTGCCAAAGAAGATGAAATATTTGGGTGTTTACCTAATAAAGGATGTGAAAGATCTCTATAAAGAGAACTATGAAACTCTGAGAAAAGAAATTGCTGAATGTGTTAACAAATGGAAAAACATACCATGCTCATGGCTGGGAAGAATCAACATTGTTAAAATGTCCATACTACCCAAAGAAATATACAATTTTAATGCAATGCCTATTAAAGCACCACTGTCATATTTTAAAGACCTGTAAAAAATAATACTTCATTTTATATGGAATCAGAAAAAACCTTGAATAGCCAAGACATTACTCAGAAATAAAAACAAACCAGGAAGAATCACCCTACCAGACTTCAGACTATACTATCAATCTATAGTGATCAAAACATCATGGTACTGGCACAAAAACAGAGACAGATGTATGGAACAGAATAGAAAACCAAGAGATGAACCCAGCTACTTATCGTCATTTGATCTTTGATAAGCCTATCAAAAACATTCAGTGGAAGAAAGACTCCCTATTTAACAAATGGTGCTGGGTGAACTGGCTGGCGACCTGTAGAAGATTGAAAGTGGACCCCCACCTTTCACCATTAACAAAAATTGATTCTCACTCAATAAAAGATTTAAACTTAAGACATGAAACTATATAAATACTAGAAGAGAGTGCAGGGGAAACACTTGAAGAAATCAGCCGGGGAGAATATTTTATCAGGAGGACCCCCTGGGCAATTGAAGCAACACCAAAAATACATTACTGGGACCTGATCAAACTAAAAAGCTTCTGCATAGCCAAGAACACAATATGTAAAGCAAGCAGACAGTGCTCAAAATGGGAGAGGATATTTGCAGGGTATGTCTCTGACAGAATCAATAGAGAACTCAAACATATTAGCAAGAAAAGAACAAGTGATCCCATTTCATTGTGGGCAAGAGATTTGAATAGAAACTTCTCTGAAGAAGACAGGCACATGGCCTAAAGACACATGAAAAACTGCTCATCATCCTTAATCATCAGAGAAATGCAAATCAAAACCACTTTGAGATATCATCTAACTCCAGTAAGATTAGCCCACATCACAAAATCCCAAAACTATAGATGTTGGCGTGGATGTAGAGAAAAGGGAACATTTCTGCATTGCTGGTGGGATTGCAAGCTAATAAGTTCCTTTTGGAAAGAAGTTTGGAGATCACTTAGGGATTTAAAAATAGACCTGCTGTTGAGTCCCACAATTCCTCTACTACATGTGTATCCAGAGGACCAAAAATCAGTTTATAACGAAGATATATGAACCAGAATGTTTATTGCAGCCCAATTCATAATTGCTAAGTCATGGAAGAAGCCCAAGTGCCCAACGACCCATGAATGGATTAATAAATTGTGGTATATGTACACCAGGGAATATTATGCAGCCTTAGAAAAGATGGAGACTTTACCTCTTTTATGTTTACATGGATGGAGCTGGAACATATTCTTCTCAGTAAAGTATCTCAAGAATGGAAGAAAAAGTATCCAATGTACTCAGCTCTACTGTGAAACCAATATATAAGCAAACACACTTCCATATGAAAGCTATAACCCAACTACAGCCCAAGATGAAGGGGAAAGAGGAGAGGGTAGGGAGTGGGGAGAATGAGTGGAGAGAGGGTAATTGGTTGGACCACACCTATGGTGCATTTTACAAGGGTACATGTCAAATCTACTAAGTGTAGAGTATAAATGACTAAACACAATAACTAAGAAAATGTGGTAAAGGCTATGTTAACCAGCTTGATGAAAGTATTTTAAATTGTGTATAGAACCAGTACACTGTACCCCATAAATGCATTAATGTACACAGCTATGATTTAATAAAAAAAAATAGAAAAAACATTGAAGTAGATGATCCACTTTGTCAATAGTAGAACACTGAAGAAATGTATAAATCAGATACCAAGAAGTTGCCAAGAAAACAGCAGTAGCAGCTTAGGTAGAAGGTTCTGTTTACAATAGATCTACATATGTTCTGTACCTGTCATAAAACTGAATTTGTCTGGAATTTGTTGAGATGGGCAAAAAGATTTTCTGTAAGACTCTTGCTTTTAAGTACAATAATTTTTTGTTTTCACCTATGGAATACAATTGTCCTTAAGGCTATAAGTCTTGCAAATCTGGTTTTATGTGTTTGTTTTAAGAAATTGAATTTACTGACTTTGTGTTTACTATAGAAAATTGTATTTATTAGAATATGTTTGCTATAGAAAATTGAATTTATTTCCCTAAGTTGTAATACACACATCAGCATGGTAGTGATTAACTAACTCACTGTCTATGCCATCACTAATTTTATTCTGTAACCTTAGAAGATGAAGAATTCATTGAGAATTTGAGTCTTCTACCTTTGCTTTCTTCAGCATCACTGTTTGGGAAAAGCTAATTAGTAATTCCAGCAACTTCACTTTTAAAGGATACATAAAAATTGTTTCTTCATCAAAATACAGATAAAAAAATAAAATCAGATGAAATTTCATGATTTTTAGACATTTTTCCAAAGATATTTAATAAATGAATGAAATTCAATTATTGAATTCAATAAATGAATTCATTTATTCAACAAACTCAGATTAAGTAAGCATTGATCATGCAGGGCACTGCCCTGGTTACTAAGGACACAGTACTCAGTGAACAAAATAATTATGCCAAGTCATAGTTCTAGGCTCAGTGGACAAGAGTACCCCAGGCACTGTGACTTTGCCAACACTGTTTTTTAAACCTTGCTGATTTTGTTTGCTAAGTATGGTATCATTTTGTTAATTTTATTATCTATTATTACTACTGAAGTTAAAATTCTTCTTTTATCTATTTTCTTTTTAATGTATTCATTTTTCTCCTGAGATTTTTAATTTACTTAGTGATAGAAGCACATTACTGTTAAGCATGTTGATTCTTTGGTCTATGCTGTTTATGGTAAACATACATTTTGTTTCAAATATATGCATTACATATTTTAAAAGCAGAAGAGTTTTTATTTCCATCCATTTTTTTCTTTATGGTATTTGACACCATTTTATGCCTAGAAATGTTTTTCCCATCCCAAGATTAGGTACATGGTCATTCACATTTTCTTCTCTTTTTCCTGTTCCCACCTTATATTAAATCTTTAAGCCTTGGAAATTAATTTTGGTATACAGTATAAGACAAAGAATTAAATTGATCTGATGTCAAATTTCTTATAAGCTGACTACAAATTAGCTTACTAACTCTTATCTCACAGCAATTATACTACTTATTCTCTTTGCATGTCTGTTGCATGAACGGAGTCCTGAGAGAACAGAAGCTTTGCCCCAGATGCAAACTCGCTCCTGTAATATTAAAGTAGCAAGAAGCAGACTACAGCTCAAGATGGCATGTAGCAAAACATTTTTATTTCTGGCAACCTTTTTTACACTGGTACACACCTAATCAATGATCTAAAACATTTACCATTACCTAACTTATTCTATCTAATTCTAAACCTAAGTGGCAACATCAAGTCTACACAACAACAAATGTTTTTCTGCTTTACATTCTCTCTAAAACATGCGTCATCTGTTTGTGCAAAAAATCTAAATAAAAATATTAAAGCTGCAGGGGAACTATTCTTTTTAACTCTCCAAGTACCCATCAAGTTAACCTCCAATTGATTTTATGACCCTGTTTATCCACAGTGCTGAGACCTTTAGGCTGTTAAGACAATATGTATTCAACATTTGTTAGCCTCTGGACCGTATCCCCAAGAAAGAGGCTCTCAACCTCTAACCTTCTTGGGCTTAATGGCTGCATGACTTCAGAGTTTCTGTTTCTGGACTTTTACCTCCAATAAACAGCCTCTATGTATGCCTCAGGGCAGCCCAGCTCTCTTGCTTTTTCTGTGTTAGCAAAAGTCACGTCAATCCATTTTCCTCAAACTTAATGGCACACAGATGTGGGTTTTTACCCCACATATATCTAAGAATTTTAATATAGATTTGAGAAAGGTATTGATACTTTCAGTAGGTGTTTCCCAGAGCAAGGGGAAAAAGACTTTATTTTCATGGAACATGGCATTTTATATTAATTTTAAATTCTATTCTTGGTCCCATCAGGAAAAAAAAAAATAGCTGATTTTTTTTTATGGGATCAAGGAACAACCAAAAATCATTTATTTCCTGTTTTGTCTTGCTGCTCTATTTCACTCCTAAATATGGCTTAGTTTTAGAAGTTAGAATAATCACTTCCAACAGAAGGGGGAGCTGCCATGGAGGGACTTTTTATGACATAGCATTCCCCCCTCAACTAAGACACAGAGATTGCAACAGATTTCAATCTTCAAAATGCAAGAATTGTGACTTTCTCTAATTTTTTAAGAACTAAATTTAATTTCTGTTTATGTCCTCTGATATGTCATATGGCAGACACACCCACTCCTTTTCCTAAGCTTTGTTTTTTAAGTTACATTTGTATATAGCCTGAAACATGGAATGAGTGTGGGGTAGATGGCTAAAATCTTGTCCTTGCCAATCAGTGCTGTTACACTGATCATAGTACCAAGCATTTTAAAGCCTAATGATAATGTAGTTCACTGAGTCTTGTTCCAATCCTAAGGGCCCTTCAGATACAGAGACTCCTCATGTGCCTTTTCCATCTTGGTTCACAGACTATTCTGCAGCCCCATGACTGGCTAAGCTACTCCATGCACTTCTCCCAGGCTTTTTAGTTCATTCTGCTACTTCAACATCATTCTGGGTTCATGGAATTCTGAGTCTCCCCCATGTCAACTGCCTGATACCACAGCATGACACAGAGTGAAAATACAACCCTCAGTTGTTGTGTGACACAACGGGCCTCAGCACTCCATCATGCCACAACTATTCTAGGATACTTTGTTCATTCTAGAACAAATTCTCTGGTCTCTGGTCTCAAATTGCCAAATGCTTATGCAAGTTTCAGTCATGACACTAAGTGGGTACACACACACACACTCCAAATAGAATATGGCTAAGTGTGGAGTACCAGAAACTTTGATTCTGTGCAAGGAGACTGCACTAGCCTCTATTCATACAATGCTCCCTCTAGTTTTTCTTTAGGTTTGCCACATTGATGGTACCTTTGACTATACTTGGGAGAGAGGCATCTAAACCTGACATAGTGGGTCTTCTCTTAAATCCTCCTAAGAAAGATTTTAACCTCCAAAAGCCTTTATTCACACTTACTAATAAAAGTTCTGATTCATTATCTGTTGATGCTTCAGTCTGAGGAAGATCAGCAAAAGTTACTTGACTTTATCCCCACTTCCATTTGCATGTATTATATAATATGGTATGATATGATAATTAATATCTCAAGTCCTGTCCCACAGGTTTTTTTAAAAAGCAGAGTAGATAGAACCCTAAAGATGGCAGAGAGGAGAGAGGTTTAAGAAACCAAGGAGGGAGGAGGAACAAGATTGCAGACTAGAGACACTTCCTTAGCAGCCACTCAAGGTGAGACCAGGGAGAGAGGACTCCAGCCACCTCTGGCTGGGGTGTCTTGCCCAGAAACATCACTCTGGGGGCACAATAAATCAGCAGAGGACTCCAAGAGCCAACAAGGAGGTCAGGAGCAGTGGAAGACCAGCACAGAAGATGAGTGCCTGGGGGTGGGCAGAGGCCCTCCAGCAGACAGTTAGAAACAGAGAATATCTGTCCTGTAGTTCTGTTTTGTTTTGTTTTTACTTTGGTGCTCACTGGAGCTGCCTTGGGAAGGCTTAAGTGAGGAAGTGATTTTTGAACAGTACCCAGCGACCAAGATTGAACCACCAGGCAGGGTGGAGCATTCATCAGTTTGGCTACTATTAGGGTACCATTAGGAGGGCCACTGAGAGGGGACAGCCCACAGGGTCTAGTATGTGGCCAGCTCTGGTGCACCTAAATGAGACTGGGCAGCCACCCTTAGGGTGAGTTGGGAGGCTCCCTCTCTCCTGTGAAAGCCACTTTCTAGCCAAGGGGCACTGTTCAGAAGATTAAAATGTGCCTCCTAAGTAGTCTGGCAAGAGCTTCGGGCTCCCAACCCTGCAGAGATTGAATGCTAGAGAAGTGACCTAGCCCCAGTTGAGGGCAAATATAGCAGGAAGATGGGACAGGGTCTCCTGGGGAACTAGACAGTAGCTTCTGCCCCCATCCTATACAGCAGAATCAGTGCGTGTGTTTTGTGAATCCTAACACCACATCACCACCTGGTGTCCAGGCAATACATTGCAATATATTATTTTTTCTAATTTGTTTCAATTTTTTGTTTATCTTGTTGTATTTTTATTTTTTCATGTTTACCTTCTGCAATAGCAAGGACTCCATCTTTGCTACAATTTTTCTGCCCCTTTTATTCCTTCTATCTTTTCTATTTCTATCCTTTCCTCTTTTCATAGAGATTTTTCTACTTTTCTCATCTTTTCACATAAATTTCTCAAACAACTAAGATAATCTCTTTTTTTTACAACTTATATAATTTTATTTTTAATTTTCTTTCTCTATTTCTGTTATTATTTTTTCTTTTTTCTGATATCTTTTATTCTATTTCATTCTGTATTCTACTTATGGAACAGAGAGCCTCATGCTGAGGTGAAGGCAGGGGTGCCACAGCATTGGCTTGGCTCAAGGCTAGGGTGTCTTTATAGTTTTAGCCTTTGGAAGGATGGCAATAGTAGTCCCCATTATGATGTATTGCTGATTTTTTTCTATATTTCATGGAGGGTGCGTTTTCCTTTTGCTCAGGCTAATAAGGAGATCCTGACCTCAAGGGACCCACTGAGCCTGACGCCCCAAAGTCCTAGAATTGTTAGTGTGAGTCAAATCACTCTGCCAAATGCTTTTGTATCTGTATTTCTATCCTTCTGCTCTTCTTTTTTTTTCAATTATTTCATTTTACTCCCCCCTTTTTCTTTCTTTTCTCCCTTCTTGTTTTCTCCCTTCTCTTCCTTTTGGCCCTATACCAAAAGGACACTTCAACACCTAAGCACAGAGATAAGGTGATTAAAAGAGAAGCAGTAGTTGAGAGGAAAATGTAGAGGAAGGAAGTGAACAAGAAAAAAATGCACAGGAGGAGGAGGCAACAGAAAAATTCTGGCAATATGAAAATTCAGAAAAGATCAACCACCCCCAAGGGATCATGAGGTAGATACTATAGAGGATTCCACCTATAAAGAAATTGTGGGAATGACAGAAAAGGTAGTTAAAATATGGATAGTGGCCAGGGGCAGTGGTTCATGCCTATAATCCTAGCATTCTCAGAGGCCAAAGCAGGTGGATTGCTTAAGCTCAGAAGTTCAAGACTAGCCTGAGCAAAAGTGAGATCCCATCTCTACTAAAAAAAAAAGAAAGAAAAATTAGCTGGGCATTGTGAGGCACCTATGGTCCCAGCTATTTGAGAGGCTGAGACAAAAGGATTACTCAAGCCCAGGAGTTTGAGTTGCTGTTAGTTATCATGGCATTGCACTCTACTCAGGGCAACAGAATGAGACTCTGCCTAAATAAATAAATAAATAAATAAAATATGGATGGCAAAAAGAATGAAGGTAATTGAACGGAAAGTGGAAAATAACCAAAAGGAAATCCAAAACCTGACCCAAATAATGAACAAAAGACATGAAGAAATTATAAAGGATGTATGAGAGCTTAAAGAATTGAAGGAATCAGTCTGGGAATTTAAGATGCAGTAAAAAGTATCAATAACATATTAGACCATGGAGAAGAAAGAGTCTCAGAACTAGAAGATAAAACTCTTGAGCTAACCCAGGTATTTAAAGAAGAAAGAGTCTCAGAACTAGAGTATAAAGCTCTTGAGTTAACCCAGGTATTTAAAGAAAAGAAGAAAGAAAATGCAGAGTGATAACTTACAGAATTATGGGACCTCATGAAGCATTCAAACATATGAATTATAGAAATCCCTAAAGGGGAAGAAGAAGGACCCAAAGGAATGGAAGCCATACTGGAGGATATTATAAATAAAACTTTCCCAAACATCACCAAAGATTCCAACACACTCCTTTTAAGAGATATCTAATCCCAGGTCATCCCAACACAAACAGAAGATCTCTAAGACACATTTTCATGTTCAAAGTCAAGATGAAAGAGAAAATACTGAAAGCAGCCAGGAGTAAGCACCAATGGACCTACAGAGGCAAATCCATCAGGGTAACTTTTCACACCAGAAGACATTGGTCATCTACTTTTAATCCTCTTAAACAAAATAATTTTCAGCCCAGAATTCGAATTCTGTATCCTGCTAAATTAAGCTTCCAATTTGATGGAGAAATCAAATTTTTTACAGACATGCAAACGTAGAGAAAATTCACCACAAGACCCACTCTACAGGAAATATTTAGACTTTTTTTCAACACTGACCATCACAATGTACCACCAGCAAAGGAAACAGCCAGAAACTAAAGGACAAAACCTAGCTTCCACAATGATGCAAAGAATAAAACTAAGCAATGGACTTTCACAAAACAAGATGGATAGAATTTCACCATACTTATCAATTCTCTCAATAAACAGAAATGGCTTAAATTTCCCACCAAATAGGCACAGGCTGGCTGATTGGATGAAAAGGCACAAACCATCTATATAGTGCCTCCCAAAAATGCACCCAATCTTGAAGGGCAAAACAAGACTAAGGGTGAAGGGTTGGAAAACAATATTTCAGGCAAATAAAAATCAGAAGAGAGAGGGGTCACAATCTTATTTTCAGATACAAGCAGATTTAAACCAACTAAGGTTAAGAAAGACAAAGATAGTCACTTCATTTTGGTCAAGGGAACAATACAACAAGAGGATATTTCAATTCTAAATATTTATGCACCCAACTTAAATGCTCCCTGATTTATGAAATGGACTTTAATTGGTCTGGATAATATGATATCCTACAACACCATAATAGCTTGAGACTTTAATACCCCTCTAACAGAACTGAACAGATCCTCTTAACAAAAACTAAACAAAGAAACAAGGGACTTAAACACGACCCTAAAACAATTGGGCTTAATGGACATACACAGAACATACCATTCCAAAGCTAAGGAATATACGTTCTTCTCAACATCCCATGGATCATACTCCAAAACAGATCACATCCAAGGATGCAAATCAAACCTCAACAAAATTTTTTAAAAATTGAAATTAGGGGGCCGTACACAATTTTTAGAGGGACTTTACCTAAGAAGTGCAAACAGTGCTACCTAATTCTTTGTATGCTCAATGAACCTGAACAATAAAAAAAAAAAAAAATTGAAGTTATACCTTGTATCTGCTCAGACCACAAGACAATAAAGGTGGAACTCAACTCCAGTAAAAATTGTCAACCCCACAGAAAGGCATGGATATTAAACAATATTATGCTAAATGGCAATTGGGTCAAGGAGGAAATAAAGGGGGGGAATTATTAAATTCCTCAAACATAACAAAACTTAAGCCACAAGCTTCCAAAACCTGTGCAAGTAACATTTCCCTCCTTCCCAGACCTCCCAGACACTCTTGCAGGCTCTCCTCTGTATTACAGAGGACAGAAACCAAGGAACAGCATTTCCCCTGCTCTTCTGACCCCTGTATTCCAAATTCACTTAGTGTCTGCCAGGAGGAAGCACTTGCTCAGGATTTGGAAGAAGGAATGTAAACACTCTGGTTTAATTTCTCTTTTGCAGTAGGGAGCAGATACATGGGTTTCTCAGATAAAAGCATTTGCAACATTCACTCTCCTACCATTCACGGGCCTTGAGGTTAAATTAAACTGCTCCCATCCTAAGAGATATTTCTGATACTCCATGCTCCCAGTCTAAACATCTAGAAATTACTGATGAAAAAATCTGGAAAGGAAAAGCTAGGACAGAAAAAATATTTTCAACTAACTCAAGTCAAAGACAGAGATCCCTGTATTCTGCAGTGTACAATGTGCCCTGCGTACCATGCCCATGTTTCGGGTTCAAACTTCTAGGAGACCACCCGGAGAGGAAGTGGCAGGCTCTGGCTGGGAGAGGCAGACCCCGGGGAAGGCTATAATTTGCGTAAACGCGCAAATTGCACAGCCCGCCTGCAGCCAGCTCTGTGAAGGCTGCCCCTTCCTTACCTCCCTCCTGCCCAGGACCCTTTCTTTCTCTGCCACTGCAGGGGCCACAGCCAAGATGGCCACGTGCATGGATAGTGGGCAGGAACTTCAGAGGCTGCTCAGCACGTGATAAGTCAGGTGTGTCCCT
This sequence comes from Perodicticus potto, assembly GCA_963574655.1. NCBI lineage: Eukaryota > Metazoa > Chordata > Mammalia > Primates > Lorisidae > Perodicticus > Perodicticus potto. Next base: position 19,057 of record CAUYRH010008951.1, read on the forward strand.
ACAGCCTGCGGAGGCTCCCGGTTCCCTCCAAGCTGGCAGACCTCAGGCCTCGGCCCTTGGCGGGCAGAGCTGCAGTAGCCTTAATGGCCTCAGCACCACAACTCTCCCGATCATGGCCCTGGGCAGGCTGCTCTGGCCCATTCTCACCGGATCCCAGATTCTCCCAGAGTAGAGCCCAACGTGCCCAGTGGGGCCTAGCAGGAGGGTGCAGTGGCCCCCAGAGGCCTGCTGGGCTATCCATGTATAATGTACATCCTTATTTTTCCCCCCAAAATTTGGGCAAAATAATGGTAACAGTGCCACAAAAAGAATGATTGAATTGCCCTGAAATCAGTTGAAAACATAATGTACATAATTTACAAGCTGACTTTGCACCTGTCTGGGTTTCAAAAAGAAGAAGGGCATGAAGGCAAATCAAAAACTTTTTCCTCATGTTCAGAGTGATCTGTTCCTCAGGGCAGGGAGATAAGGGACGAGGTGGATGAAGTCACTGAGGCCTGCTTCTCCCCCAAATCCTGCCTTGGGTCAGTTTCCCCAGAAGCAGAGCCTCACTCAGCAGGGCTTGTGATGAGAGCTTGGTTAAGGAAGCGGGTGGGGCAGGCAAGAAGATAAGCAAAGATGGGGTTTCAGCCAAATTCTAGCCTTGGTCTGATCAACAGGAGCTCAGGAGCATGAGGGCTCCAAAGAGTTTTCCACCTGGATGAAAGGGAGCTGGGCACTTGGCTGAGAAACACTCACAGCAGCAGGGAGAGATGAGGTGGGGCGCTCCTTCAGGAGTATCCCAGAATGGTACCCAAAACACCTTCCAAACGGACATGGCGCTGAGAGACCAAACAGGGGCTCAGACCAGTCCAGCTTGGCGAGTTCGATGGGTTTATCAGAAGTTACTTACATGGAGTGTTCACTCCTGGGTGTCATGGGAGTTCCCCCAGGACAAGACCTGCGCCCCCACCGCGGTGTCTCCTCAACTCCCTTCGCCGTGGACAGCGCGGAGCTCTTTTACTGTGCTACCACGTTTACACTGTAACAGACAACCTCGTGTGTCTTCCTGCAACCCGCTTCACATTCTACCGTAACACCCCGTGAGGCCAGGATTTGGGGGTTACAGCTAGCTACAGGGTATTACCGGACAGCTACAGCTGTCTTAAAGCAGGCAGGCCTGGATTCAGCCGGTTGTCTCAAAAAAGTGCCTTGTTATCGCCTTCAGCATTTGCTTAATCTACTTTGAAAAATAACTTTGTGGAGCACTCCCAACTAGCAGTGTTGCGCTGCGGGCAGGAATTTGTGATTTTCCCCTCAGGCATCAACACGGTCTATGCTGCCCCTGCAGCTCACTGCGGTGTGTACCTGTGCTCCCCGACTTTCAGCCAGACCCACATCTATTTCCTACAGCACAAAAAAAAATTCATACCTAGAATACTAATATCAGGACCACAGACGAAAAATAGGAAGCATCTAATCGCTAATTCTGTTCAATTTTCCAGAAGCAATTAGTTCTTTTTAAGAGGTTGACAAGATGATTTAAGATCTTTTGATATTCCAAAGGTGCCACCATAGCTACATTTTGTACAATTGCACACATTCAACCCAAGACCTGTTAGAAACTGAAACTAACCTCAGAAAAGAAAGAAAAGGAAATATTAAGTGCCCGATAGCACTACTCTTAAGAGAAAAATAAACAGTACTTCTAACAGGCTTATTAGTCTGTGGGTGGAAATAATGAAGCCAGCTTTCCTGTACTCTTGGTGAAAGGTGTTAGAGCCACTTGGGAGGAAGGCTAGTGACTTTAACTGGCATGGATGATCTCCACTGCAAAAGACTTAACTGAGGCAGTATAACCAGTCATCCAAATTCCCACAAATGCCGTTGATATCTTTACATCAGGAGATATCAACCTGAGAATTGGGTGTCTGATGAAACCAATGTCAATGTAATAAATGAGCAGGAAATGTGCCCCCCCCCTTCCTTTCATGCAGTTAGCAGGTATTTACATTTGGCTCCTGCAGAATTTTCAGTTTTCTCTAACAGTTGCATTGTTAATAGAAAAAAGTTGGATCCTTCTGATTGAATCTTTTTGTTATTTAATATTTTATGCATAGGAATGAAATTGGTAACTTATATTTTGAAGTATCAATTGTGGAATCTGTGGTGAGATTCCCTGAGTCAGCATAACTGGCTCTGCCACTTATTAAAATGTGGTCCTGGTCAAGTCACTTACTTTCTTTTGTGCTTCCATTTCCTCCCCTGTAAAACAAAAACAAGAATAGCATCTACCTAATAAAGCTATGTGAAAATTAAATAATTAGTAACCTAAACAAAGTGCTCAGAACAGCACTGGGAGCATGGTAAGTGCTAGGCTAGTGTGAGCCAACAATAACCACACTACTTTCTTTAGCGTAAAAGTGAAGACCCAGGAACTTATCATCCAAATTAAAATTACAGCACAGCTGCATCTGTCTCTGGACTTCTCCCACCCCTTTCCTGTCTTCCTCATTCTTACCAATCTCCACCAACCTTAATTTTCATCATTCCAGTTTATAAAATCATAATCTACGTGTATGAAACGCTGAAAATATTTTTAGTCTTACTTCATTTAAAACATACACAAATAGTATTATAGGTGATTTCTGAAAATCAACCATATTCTGCTGCTGATATAATTGTGTCATTTTCATTATTGATTAATATCCTTTTGTGAGAAGATACTATGGTTTATATATCCACTATCTGTTGATAAACATTTGCGGTTTTTTTGCTATACAGCCTTTTTTGTTATACAAACAATGCTTCTGAATGCTTCTGAATTTTGTTGCCCGTGTTTTCTGGTGCATAACTGCAAGAGTTTCTCTAGAGTATATGCTTAAGCGTGGAATAACAAGGATATAAGCTGTGAAATGATTGGCATTACAAGATAAGTAACCATTCCTGCTGATGCCACATCTTCAGCAGCAAATGGTATTAACAAACTTCTCCGGATTTTTTTCCAATCTAGCAGGTATTTCAGTGAGGTCTTAATTTGCCTTTTCCTGATTGTTAATGAGTTTCGGCTTCTTTTCATGTTATTTAGCCATTTATATTTCTTCTTAGAAAAGTGTTTTTCACATCATTTTGCTCATTTCTCAACTGAGCAGTTTTATAGAGTTCTTTAAACAGTCTAATTATTAATCCTTCACTGGTTGTGTTATGCAAGCATATTTTCCTAATTTATAACTTTTGTTTTTACTTATTTTTAATCACTTTTGATTAAAAGAAGTTCTTGATTCTGATGTAGTGATTTTATTTTTTAAATATATTTTATGGTTAGATTGTTAGTTTCTTACTCCTCTTCAATATCTGAGGCTTCAGAAACTGTTTCAGATTCAGCTACAGTTCAGCTCTTTCAGATGGGCCAAATTCTAGATTATCTTGAAGATACAGACATTTTCCTTAATGAGAACCATGCCTCTCTTTTTTTCTTTTATTTTGTTGCATGGAGAGAGGGTTCCTAGAATAGCTCTCTTACTTCTTGTGAGACACATACCGAATTAAAAATTATAAAGAATCCAGATGTTCCATCATAGCAGGATCCTATATGGCCAGATACTGAAGCCTTATTTTATCTTTACTTCCTCAAGTGCAATATGTCAGAAATCACTGGCAAACTATAAAACACACTGGGCAGGGCCTATGACTCAGTGGGTAGGGCACCAGCCCCATATATCAAGGGTGGTGGGTTCAAACCCAGCCCCGGCCAAGCTGCAAAAAAGGATAGCCAGGCATTCAGCACTCTACCAAGGGTGATAAATTGAGACAATGTCTCTACAAAAAAAAATTTTTTTTAATTAAAAAAAAAAACACACTCACAGTGAGCATCATGTCACTAAGAAGTATAATACATATTAAAAGTAAATTTTTATCAATTTCTTGCATCAGATGTGAGAATGCTTTCAGTAATAATCTTCCTTAGGTTGAAGAAACACGAAGATGCTGAAGCCTCAGGATAACTAAGTTTGTTCAACCAATATTATAGTGTTTGTAGGCCAGGCGTGGTGACTCACACCTATAATCCTAGCACTCCGGGAGTCTGAGGAAGGTGGATTGCCTGAAGTCAAGAGTTCAAGACCAGCCTGAGCAAGAGCAACACCCTATCTCTACTACTAAAAATAGAAAAACTAGCCAGGCATGGTGGCGCACACCTGTAGTCCCAGCTACTCGAATGGCTGAGGCACGAAGATCATTGGAGCCCAAGGGTTTAAGTTTGCTGTGAACTGTGATGCCACAGCACTCTAGCCCGAGGCAACAGAGTGAGACTGTTTCAAAAAAGGAAAAAAAAATGCATACACATAGCCAGTGCAGATAAATATGAATTGTTTGAGAAGACTAGAACATGAAACACAAAAGAGAGAGGTGGCCAGATTTTTTTCCAACTAAGTACTTAAATTCATCAAGAAGTTATTTTACATAAATATATACCATTTAGATAATCTTTCTATGTTTTCATCCAAATTTCAATTCCAATTTAATGCATTTAACTTACTATAATTGTGTGCAACTCCAAAGAGTAAGCAGACATAAATATCTACTAGTGGAAAACTATTCAGAAGCTCTTAGATCAGTGGTTCTCAACCTTCCTAATGCCACAACCCTTTAATATAGTTCCTCATGTTGTGGTGACCCCCCCAACCATAAATTATTTTCATTGCTACTTCATAACTGTAATTTTGCTACTGTTATGAATCACAATGTAAATATCTGATATGTAGGATGGTCTTAGGCGACCCTTGTGAAAGGGTCATTCGACCCCAAAGGGGGTCGTTACCCACAGGTTGAGAACTGCTGTAGTTTTAGTTGAGGGAATTGGTACAAATAAGGCAGAACATCAAAATAGGAATTATCACAGGAATACAGGAAAGAAGACATGATGTTGGTGGTACTTCAATGACAAAATTTAAGTGAGTATTTTGATTCTTTGCTATAGACGGTAACAATGTAATCAAGCCAGGGAAGTATAGTGTGGGGGAACACGGCATGTAAGTATAGTACAATACCTAATTTCCCTTGCACATCTATAAATAATATAACCTCTGGGCTCGACCCCCACTCCACAAGGAACTATTTTTTCTTTCCTTTAATCCTCTAGAAAACAATGGGGTCTATAGACATGTCTGGGTACATTTCTTCAGAAAGCATTCAAACTGTTATGCCCACGTGCTCAATATGCAAGTGTGTTGTACAATGTACTCCATCCTGTCCACTAACAAACTTTCCACACAAATCCACAGCATTTTCACTTTAATAGCACTGCTGCAACAATTCATAACTATTGGTAATTTTGGTTCTTTCTCTCTCAGTCGAATTAGAATGCACAAAGGCAAAGAGTGCATTATTCTAAAGATAAACATGAATTCATGATAATTGATTAAAATGAAGATTATTCACAAACGTTATGATCTTAACTATTATAACAAATTATGAAGAGGCACAGTCCCCTGCACCTTTGTAAGGTGAATCAGTCTCATTTGTACTCCTTGAGGTATGAGGACCTGAGAAGGAACATTTCCAGTACTTGGGTTAGATGTGAGTTTGGGGGGATATTCACCCCCAGCTCACAGAATTGGCCTTGCTGAAAAACACAGGCAGTTATGCCCTAAAGGAAAGAATGTGCCAAAGGGTCCCACCAAGTCGCAGCTGAGGATTAATCACCTGCCTAGGGCAGTGGGCCGATGCACTTTGTTCCCTATTTCAATTTAAACAATAACTTTCAGTTAATCATTTAGGGAAATAGGCAAACAGAACAGGCAACCCAGCATCTTTGTGGTTTATCTCCATTGTTGCTTATCTCCAAGTAGGATATTCTTAGTTTAGAAAGGTATGTACGTGCTTTGCTGCATTAATGCTAACAAGGAATTGTTATGACAGTTTTTGTTACCTTTGTGTTCTTTATTCTTAGATATTGTTATCTGATGATATGGGGTATATAAGAATCTTAGTAAAGATGGGTAGTTGCTGAGTGCCGGAACGAGCCTCAGTCTTCCCTTTTCAAATCAATCATTTTGTCTACGGTGCTGCCTCTGCGTCGTCGACCAAGTAGGTTAGTGGACAGCAACAAAATTACCTGTACTACATCTCACTCCTGACAATGGCATGCCAGTTCACATGGTAGTTCAAAACCACAACCGTCTGTCAACTAAATTTTTGATCATCTGAAATAAAGGAAGGTAAACCACAGTCATTAGTATACTCTATGAAGAGAGAAAGAAATAAGTTTCTCTAGGCACTGAAAAATGTCAAAGAACAGCCAAAGGTAACAATACATACAGTAATTAATAATTCATAAGAACAAATGTGAAGAAATATTGGGTTTTCCCAGTACTTTTTAACAGAAAATTTCTTCCAGCATAACATTTTCTTGTCCCTGATTTACTGCAGCCTAAGGCATGTCTTTCATTAGGGGGCTTCACAGGAAATGAGAGAGGTGGTGAAACAGTATCCAGATGCTGCTGGTGGCCACTGCCACCTGGCACAGAAGAGGGATAAAAATACGCAGAGGAAATCCTGGCCACAGGAGGGAGGAGAGAAGGAGACAAGTGAGCCATGAGCTCTCAAGAGAGCTTCTAGAATAACATCAAGAGTGGGAGCTAAGGGGAGGAGAAGTTTGCACAGCTGCTGAGTTAGGGGAGAGCTGGGAGAAGACAGAAGATTTAAATATATGCATCTCTAGGTAACAAATCAAACCCTCTTAAGAGTTCTTGGAGGAACAAATAAAATTTAGATTTACATTTAATTACTTTCCCTACTATACAATCTTTCTATTAAGGTACAAGATTTTTTTTTAATGTATTCATTCAGCCAACTATTAATTTACCCAACAAATATACATTGAGTGCCTATTATGTGCCAGGTTCTGTTTTAGGCCGTGGAGACACAATGGTGAATAAAACAACAACAATTCCCTTAAAGAGCTAACACCTTAGTGGAGAGTGACAGACAACATGCAAATGACAGGAAAGTCATTCAGTGTGTCTGATGGTGATTCTACTACAGACTACAGACAAATATTAATGTAGAATGTTACAGCATGGAGTACTCTCAAGGAAAATAAAGCAGGAAGAGTATGGTGAGTGCTGAGGGGATTACAAAGTTAAACAAGGTGTCAGGGAAAGCCCAGTGGAGGCTTCCTTGAAGAGGTTACTTTTAAGCAAGAATGTGAAGGAAAGTAGTTGGCTAACCATGGACATATTGTGGAAGAGCAGTGCAGGCAGAAGGCAAGAGCAAAGCCTGAAGGTGAGGGGGTGTTAAAGGCGTGTTTTCGTGTTTCAGTAACACACTCATGCCCCCTAGAGAATGATACCAACAGATGTAAAATAGCTCAGTATTCTTCAAACTCTGAGTCATTACCTGTTAACAGGCAAGAAAATTAATTTCATTAATGTCACAATTTCAAAAAATAAAATAATCAATTGAATAAAAAAATAACTGAGAACATCATGAGTTTTTTTTTTTAGATGGAAGTTTCGTTTCAGTGTTTCTGTGTGAGAAAGAGAAAATGAAACCAAGTATGGTGGGCCATGATGTAAAATATGTTTCTTTACTATGGACTCCAGTTTAAAATGTTTGAGAAATGTGGAAGTAGGCTGTTCCTCCAGGAGTTAAATTCTGAGTTTTGCATCTATCTTCAGGGCAATGATTGTCAGTGGAAATAGAGTCTGCACAAGTATGAAAGTGGTACATTTTAGAATCATCTAGGACACACTCCCCAGCCCCTCTGAAATTCTCATACCTCTTCACCCTAATACAGGATCATGATCCACCACTAATTGATGATAGCAATTTGTCACATCTGCCCCCTAAGCAGAGGTTTAACCACTCTCAATGGGCCTGAGAGCCAAATGGGCTAACTCCATCTTCCTCATCACAAACACCATTGCTGATGAGCACCAGAACCTGCAGACTCAAGACCATAGCTTAGGCACCATCACAGAGCCACGCCATCAGCATGGAGGCACCATCAGCATCACCTCTTATAAGCTGGGCAGGAAGGCCAGCCTTGCCTTGCCTCTCTGAGTACACATCTGTTCGGAGTGCAGTCTTTCATTTATCTACGTGTATATCTGAAAACTTGAGAGGGTCCCATTGTCAGTCTAGTCCTCTATTTTGGTAACAGGAGAAGTATCTGAAAGATCCTCACACGCAAAAGTGCTCTGTCTGTTTGACTATAAGTTGACATATCACTTGCAAGCCCATTTGTTATTCCCAGCTCAATCAACGACATTCTCTACACACGGAATTCTCCCCTACTATTTTGCTACAAAATAAAATGTTCATCCTATTGGTCTAATACCTGTGTCTTTTCTGAACTCCAGCCTACTACCAGCTTTGCACAATTTGTGTTTCCAACTTGACTTTATTTTCTGCTTCTCTCTTGTTTTATTACTGTACTGTCTTTTACTAGATAGCAATTTTCAGTGGCAGTTTTAGCTCTAAAAAGATAATATTTAGTATTTTTATGCTAAGTGAAACTTACATAGCACTAACTAGGACACAGTCATACATTCTGAAACCACAAGCTTTGGATGGGAATTTTGTTTATATTCTGTAGATTTCTTAAAATTATGTAAATTATCACCATCTACAGAGCAACATTTGTCTAGTTCCTCATACTCCTTCAAGAATATTTAATAAATATTAAGTAGTAACTGTCTTTACATTATTGTACTACATTGAGGCCAATGTCATGGGTCCAGTCTCTTGTTGAAACTGTTCCATTCTACAAAAACAGCCCCAACCATACTGACAACCTTACACTGCTGATGGATTAGTATCCAAGGAAAAACAATTCTAACACATGCTCTGCTAACATATCAATAAGTCTCAGAACACAGTTGGCATTGTGAATGATTGTCAACTGATGAGTGCTTGCATAATTTGACCGAGTAGTCCTCCTAAATTTAAAGATTCAATTGCTTTTGATTATATGTAACATTAGTGATCTAGGAGGCAAAAATGCCTTCATATATAATTTTATAATCTAAATATACAAAGAAATATGAGAAAAAGAAAATTTCAAACACTGAAAAACAGGTGACAGTTTGTCACTTACATAGCTGATAACCGTTTTCATACATTACATAACTGTTTTCTCCTTCCTCCATCAGCTAGTTTTATTAAATAAATTTTAGTGATAAGAAAAGATTAGGAATAAAAGCGTATGTGGTAAAATCAATAACACAAAATAATTCGAAGTACTCACTAAATCTTATGATCACCTCAGTGAAGCACACATTTATTATTTTAAGCAATCAGTGAAGCAAACAATAAATTGGGTAGGTGACTATGTCACTAATTTAAAGAAATTTATGTTTGAAAAGCTATATTTGTACTTGCATTTGAAAGCATCTTTGTGAGTACATTTATCCAATGTTGTTTCTTCAGCTATTCAGTATTGAATGTAATGAAGGAGAATTCCTCACCTTAGTGTGCCTTCCCTCCTCCACTCACAACCATTTGGTTCAATTTTACATCAAAGTCCAGATAGTTTATAGAGCTGTAAGCTGCCCAGGACATTACTGTACACTTCCTTAGGCTTCATACACACAGTACACTTAGGCTACACTAGAATTTATTTTAAAACTTTATTCCTTCTTTAATAATAAATTTATCTTAGCTTGCTGTAACTATTTTACTTTATAAATATTTTGATTTTTTATCTTTTTGGCTCTTTTGTAATAACCTATTTCAAAACTCAAACACATTGTACAGCTGAACAAAAATGTTCTCTTTTTCTTTATGTCTTTATTCTATAAGCTTTTGCCTATTTTTTAATTTATTGATTTATTACTCTTTAAACTACCTTGTTAAAAACTAAGACACTAACACACACCTTAGCCTAGGCCTACACAGGGTCAGGACCATCAATATCACCCTCCTCACCATCAGTATCACCACCTCTACATCTTGTCCTGCTGGAAGGTCTTCAGAGGCAATACTAGGCCTATGATGACAATGCCTTTCTCTAGAATATCTCCCATCACTTCTTAGCCTTTTGGCTAAGACCAAACATGGAATACCTCCTGAAACACCTGTCTGAGGATGTTTTATGGTTAACTATTTTTAACAAAAGCAGAAGGTGCACAATCTAAAATAATGACAATCTAACATAATCCTTCATTATCATTATCAAGCATTGTGTACCGTGTATGACTGTATGTGTTACACTTTTAAATGACAGGCAGCATAGTAGGTTTGCTTATATCAGCAACATATTCATTGTGCTATGACATTATGCAGGTATGCTTCCACTAGGCAATAGGGCATTATAATTCAGCTCCATTATAATTTATGGGACCGGTACCATATAATTTATGGGACCTAAACATTGTCATGTGGCCCATGACTATATTAAATATTATATATTAAAGAACTATGAATCATAAAACAAAATGTAATATTTTGATTATCAAACTTAAAAATGTTAGCAATAATGAGAGAAGTCATTGTTCAGAAGCAAGAATTCAGAGAAACAGTCATTTAACATAAATAAGTATAAATGATTTAGAGGCAAGATGGCCAACTAGAAGCAGCTTTTGCTAGAGGGAGAGATATTGGACAGAAGTGGACTCAGTGAAGCTGAAGGTGGGGAGCTGAGCATGGGAAGAAGATAGAGAAGTATACACCATCACTGCTGAGACAAACTGAGAGTCTAAGAAAGAGGAAGAAAGACAATAAAGACCAGGTACGAAGCCCATTGACAAGAGGATGGGAGACCCCTACCCTAAGCAAGAGGCTCACAGAGGGCTCTCTACAAGTGAGCAGGGACCAAAGGACTTCTCGCTTTACCCTTTGGGAGAGAGCTGCAAAAGCCTGGTACTCCTCTCCCAGGGAGGTCCCACCACTGAGGGTAGGCATCATCCTGCCTGGCACAAAATTGAACAAATATTTTCTCCACAGTTCTGAACATATCAGTTCACCCTTCCCCCATATTGTGATTGCCTGGAGGTCTGCCCCCTGTGGAGCTCAGAGTGTTTGGGGAATTCACAGAGAGGCCCAGGCATTCTGTGGACCAAAAACACAGCACAGAAACAGTGGTGTGTGTGGAAGCAGGGAGTGCAGAGAGAGAAGGATGAGTGCAGAGATGGTGGTGCCACAGAATCAGTGGTGTGGACTGATTTAGTGGTAGGCATGGAGATAGTGACACCCCAGTTCTGACTTTGGCAGGGATCTTTCCTGACTCCCCTGCCCACTGGAGGGGACCCTGCTCCAGCCCCTCGGGATTGTGCAGATGGATATGCCTGCAGATTTCTACTTTCTGGCTGCTTCAAGACCCTTTTAACTCTTTCACATGAGCAATGTTAGTACTGCCTGGGACAATCTGAATGGAACTTTTGAACTGGGCTGTTCACCCAGGGACCTTCTGAGGTTGAGCAGTGGCAGATTCTCCTTTTCCAGCTATTGCTGGAGGGGGCTGGGGTGCCACAGATGTCTGTATCTTTCTCAGGCTAAGATTTCAGCCTAAAACCACAACTCATTAGGATTGGGTAGAGGTAGGCTAACATCAAGACAGAGCCAGCTTGGGTTGAATTGGTGTGTGTTATCTCACCAATATGTCCCCAGAGTCTCTGGCCGTAGCTCTGAAAGGGACCTTTGCAAGGTTATAGGTGAAAAGCCACAATCACAAGCCCCAGATCATTGGTAAAGGAATGGTTAGCTCTAGTTCCTGGTGGGCTCCAGTTTCTCACCCACCAGTTCTAATAGCCAAATAGTGGAAAATACGTATGGGAAGGAACCAGTGGAAGGACTCTGACAACATGAAAAATCAGAGTAGATCAACTCTCCCAAGGGATGACAAAGGAGATACAACAGAAAATACCATCTGCAGAGAAATTACTAAAATGTCAGAAATAGAATTCAGAATATGGATGGCAAATAAGATGAATAGAATGGAGGAAAACATGGAAATAGAAATCCAAAAAGTACTTCAAAAGTGGTCTCAAGAAATTAATGAATTTGAAGACAAAGTCACCAAGGATATGGACATAATGAGAAAAGATACAGCAGAGCTTAAGGAATTGAAAAAGACATTCAAAGAGTTTTAAAATACAATACCGACCTTTAGTAATGGAGTTGAAGACAAGTCTTTGGAACAATCCTAAGCATTCAAAGAGGCAGAAAATAGGAGAAGAACAGAATATTCCCTGAGTGAGTTATGGAATCATTCCAAAAGATCAAACATACAAATTATAGGAATTCCTGAAGAAGAAGATGGTCCTAAAGGCACAGGTGCTCTACTCCAAGACATTATGGTGGAAAATTTCCCACGTATTGCAAGAGATAAAGAATTCAGATTGTAGATGGTTTTGGAACTACACCATGACTCAATCCAAATAAAGCATATACTAGACACATTGTAATTAACTTTGCCAAAGTTAATATTAAAGATAAAATCTTGTAAAAAAGTCAGGCATAAGAAAAGTATTACCTACAAAGGGAAAAATATCAGAATGACTGTAGATCTTTCAGCTGAAACTTTTCAAGCCAGAAGAGGATGATCATCAACCTTCAGCCTCCTAAAATAGAACAACTTTCAGCATGGAATTCTGTATCCAGCTAAAGTATTTGATAGAGAAATCAAACACCTTACTGACATCCATATGTTAAGGAAATTTGCCATAAGTAGACCAGTTCTCCAGGAAATACTAAGACCCATTTTTAATAATGACCAGCATTACAGTCTATCACCGAAGTATGTTCACCCAGAATTTAAAGACCAAAGCCTAGCTTCTGCAATAGTGAAAAGATTAAAAATGCACTGGACCTTTGGAAAACAAGATGGCCAAAACAGTACCATATCTATCAATTCTCCCAATTAATATGAATGGCTTAAATTCTTCCCTAAAGAGGCATAGTTTGGCTGACTGGATACAAAAACTCAGGCCAGGTACCTATTGCCTCTAAGAGACACACCTTTCCTCAAAGGATAAAACAAGACTCAGGGTGAAGGGATGGACAAAAGTAACACTGGCAAATGGAAAGAGAAATAAGCAGGGATAGCAATCTTATTTGCAGAATCATTTGTATATAAATCAACAAAAATAAGGAAAGACAAGGATGGACATTACATATTTGTCAAGGGAAACACGCAACATGAAGAGATTTTAATAATAAACATTTATGTGCTCTATCTGAATAATCCTTGATTTATAAAACAAAAGACAATGAAAAAGACATTTGAGGAGCTTCAAAATACAGTAAAGATCCTTAGTAAGAGAGTTGAACAAGCAGAAGAAAAGATCTCAGAAACTGAAGATCTGAACAAAATGCACTATAATAATTGGAGATTTTAACACCCTCTTGGCAGTTCTAGATAGATACTCTAAGAAAAAACTAAACAAAGAAATAATGGACTTAAGCTTGACCCTAGAACAAAATGACTTAACAAACCTATATAGATCATTTCATCCTAATAAAACTGAATACACATTTGTCTCATCAGCCCACAGATTATCCTACAAAATTGATCAGGTCTTAGGGCAAAAGTCTACCTTAACAAATTTAAAAGAATAGGAATTACTCCTTGTGTCTTCTCAGACCTTCATGGAATAAAAGTTGAACTCAACAGTGACAGTTATCTTCATACTCAAACAAAGTCATGGATACTAAATAACCTAAGGCTGAATGATATCTGGGTCAAAGATGAGATTAAGAAGGAAATCATCAGATTTTTGGAACAAAATGATAATGAAGACACAAACTGTCAAAACCTGTGGAATACTGCAAAGGTAGTACTAAGAGGGAAATTTATAGTATTCAAAGCCTTCATCGAGAAAACAGACAGAGGCTAGGCATGGTGGCTCATGCCTGTACTCCTAGCACTCTGGGATACCAAGGTGGGTGGATTGCCTGAGCTCACAGGTTCAAGACCAGCCTAAACAAGAGCAAGATCCCATTTCTAAAAATCACTGGGTATTGTGGTGGGTGCCTGTAGTCTCAGCTACTCGGGAGGCTGAGACAAGAGGATCACTTGAGCCCAAGAGTTTGAGGTTGCTGTAAGCTGTGACACCACAGCACTCTACCCATAGTGAGACTGTCTCAAAAAAAAAAAAAAGAAAGAAAGGAAGAAAAGAAAAGAGAGAGCAAGTCAGCAACCTAATGGGCCATCATGAACAACTGGAAAAGGAAGATCAATCCAACCCCAAACACTGCAAAAGAAAGGAAATAACCAAAATTAGGGCAGAATTAAGTGAAATTGAAAACAAAAGAATCATTTGGAATATCAACAGAACAAAAAGTTTGTTCTTTGAAAAGATTAATAAAATTGATAAACCTTTGGCTAGACTAACCAGAAACACTTTAAGATATCACCTAACTCCAGTAAGATTAGCTCACATTCACATAGTCCCCAAACTGCAGATGCTGGTGTGGGTGTGGAGAGAATGGAACACTTCTACACTGCTGGTGCAATTGCAAACTAATACAACCTTCATGGAAAGAAGTATGGGGAATCCTCAAAGAACTAAAAATTGACCTTCTATCTGCAATCCCATTACTAGGTATGTACCTAGAAGAAAAAAAAATCATTTTACCACAAAGACATTTGCACCAGAATATTTATTGCAGCCCAATTCTTAACTGCCAATTCATGGAAGCAACCCAAATGCCATTAACTCATGAATAGATTAACAAGCTGTGGTATATGTATGCCATGGAATACTATTCACCCATTAAAAGATGGAGACTTTACATCTTTTATGTTTACCTGGATAAAGTTGGAACTCATTCTTTTTTTTTTTTTAGACACAGTCTCACTTTATTGCCCTTGGTAGAGTGCCCCAGCATCACACAGCTCACAGCAACCTCCAACTCCTGGGCTTAGGTGATTATCTTGCCTCAGCCTCCCTAGTAGCTGCGACTACAGGTGCCCGGCACAATGCCCAGCTATTTTTCTGTTTTTGCAGTTCAGCTGAGGCCAGGTTTGAACCCACCACCTTTGGTATATGGGGCCGGCACCCTACTCGATGAGCCACAGGCGCCGCCCCAGAACCATTCTTTGTAGTAAAGTATCTTAAGAATGGGGAAAAAAGTATTCAATATATTCAATACTATTGTGAAACTACTATATAAATACACACTCATACAAATAAGAAGAGACAAATATAGTTTAGCAAGGGGGAGGGAGTGAGGAGGGACAGAGGAGGGAAGATTGGTGGGAAGAAGCAGGGCATTTGGTGTGGTCTCACCTAATGTGCATAATGCAAAGGTATATTTTAAAATAACTAAGAGTAAATTTTAAATGCCTTGACACAAAAAGTAAGTAGGTGAGGTGACAGCTATGTTAATTAGTTTGATTTAAGCATTCTACATTGTATATCAAATCATCATATTATACCCATAAATGTATACAGTTATGATTTTTGTTAAAATTCAATCTAAAAAATGAAGATAAGTATAAATGCATCTAAATTGGGGGGGATTTTAGCAAGGGTTGTTAAAAAGTTTTAATTAAATATTTCACAGTTCCTTTCATCCTAAGAAATAATAAGTGAAGTACACAGAAATATAAGAATATATGTTTCAATGTTGTTTATAGTACTGGATAAAATAACAACCTCAACGTCTAAATATAAGAGATCAATTAAATAAATTATACTGCATTCAGTGATGGAATTTATTATCTAGTCAATATTTTGAAAATGCTAAATAATATATGTGTATGCGTGTGTGTACATAGCAAGTAGGGAAAACACAGTCCTTAAAATAATATTAAAGCATAAATTCATCTGTATTTTAAGAAAAAGAAAGACTAAAAATGTTAAGTGGCTAACTATGATTAGTAGAATTATAAAGGGTTCCCTGTATTTCCCAAGTTTTTTTCAATAAGTAAATATTATAATTAGGCTCTATTTGTTTTGAAAACAAGTGAATAGAATTTTTCTAAGCCTACTAAGATAGGAACTGTGCTGGGAAAGGAATTACAATTTGGAGCCAGTGAGTTGAAGGGAGAAGAGATGGAAACAGTTTTCATAACTGGAAACAAACAAACAACAACAAAAAAAAACCACTTTTCTCACAGATCCAACAATCGTATCAAAACAACTCAAACCTGACTTTTGTGTCTTGGTGTCTTCAATAGCCAGACAGATTTAGGACAACCCAAAGGACACATACCCAGCTCTCGGAGGCAGCTTTGCAACCTTGGACTCCCTCTCGTGCGGACACAGTGTATTTCTGGAGAGGTGGTTACTACAGTGAACCTGTGGGCTGTGCAGTTGTCAGAAAACATCACCTCCTCTGTATTGAATCACTTTAAATCAGCTATGAATATCCTGGTGTGTCCTGAATAAGCCTGCTTTTCCAACCTACAATCCTACAGGTGAGAAGGGAAGACGTGAAGGATAGAATTTCCCATGGATCCCACTGGGAACAATGAATGCTGTTCATAGTGATGCCAGAATGTCAGGCTCTTGGTCTCGGTGATTGAAAGAAGGAATCGACGGACCACAATAGTAGTGGTAAGTCAGGATTTATTTACAAGAAAGGAAAATTAGAAGTATAAGAAAAACCAGACCTCCAGGCAAAGAGGACCCAGGAAGGGAACAAGCTCTCCTGTTCCCTCTCTGAGGTCCAGCTGAGGTCTGCTTGGAGAGGAACAAGCTCTCCTGCTCTCTCTCCAACGTCCTGCCGAGGTCTGCCCCTGAGCTCTCTGCTCAGGGGTTTATATAGTCCCAGGGAGTTGTTTTGTCGGAACTTCTTGGGGCATGGGTCTTCACCAGTTACAGCCAGCTGTCCAATGAAGACCCAGGCCCTGGAAACTGACATGACATTGACGAGTCAGATGTGCAGGAAGAGCAGACAGCAAGGCGCCATCCATGAAATGTACCAGCAAGAAGAGCACGGGAAGGAGACAGCAAGGCACCAGTGTCTTCCGCACAGGTGTCCGGCCCTTC
>CAUYRH010008952.1:0-15382 GCA_963574655.1 Perodicticus potto
TGAAGAGTGACAGAAGTTGCCTGGCACTGGATTTGTCTGGGACAGGCAGGCAGAAGCCAGATCACAAAGGGCCTTGTGAGCTAAGTTAAGCTAGGGTTTGGGTTTGGTGCCTGGAGCACAGTGGTTACAGTGCCAGCCACAGACATCAAGGATGGTAAGTTCAAACCTAGCCCAGGCCAGCTAAACAATGACGACTGCAACAAAAAATAGCCGGGCATGTGGCAGGCACCTGTAGTCCCAGCCATTTGGGAGGCTAAGGTAAGAGAATCACTTAAGGCTCAGTGCCTGTGGCTTAAGCGGCTAAGGGGCCAGCCACATACACCTGAGCTGGCGGGTTCGAATCCAGCCCAGGCCCGCCAAACAACAATGACAGCTGCAACCAAAATATAGCCGAGTGTTGTGGCAGGCGCCTGTAGTCCCAGCTACTTGGGAGATGGAGGCAGGAGAATCGCTTGAGCCCAGGAGTTCAAGGTTGCTGTGAGCTGTGATGTCACAGTACTCTAGCCAAGGTGACAGGTTGAGACTCTTGTCTCAAAACAAACAAAAACAGCTAGGGTTTGGTTTTTATCCTGAGGGTGACGGGGAGTCATGGAAGGGTTTGGAGCAGGAGAGGAAAGAGTAGAAGGAGCAGATGTGCATGCAGAATGTGGTTGGGAGGCCCTACCTGAGGGAGATCATAACCAGGGCTGCAGACTAGGGGACATACTGGAGAGAAATGGAGGAAGGAGAATGCCCCATATTTGTTAACTGTGTTGGGCCCAGGAGGGGAGGCTGCAAAGAGGGCAGTCCAGGCAACCAAGCAGAGGAGGGGGACGCAAGGAGGCCTGAAGGAGACCTTTTAGCGTGGTTGACCCCAGGGGAAGGGGTTCTAGTCATGGGACCGCCCATTGAGAGCTGAGAGGGAAGAGCTAAGTTTTTAGCAGGGCGTGGAGAGAGGAGGCTAGAGAACAGCTGGGAAGGACCCTCAGGACCCAGGAGGATCCCTGAGCGGGCTTCTATTCTAGAGCTTGGTCTTGCCCCTCCAGGTTCTGGACCGGATCAAAGGTACACTGCTCCCCCGGCCTGGCCACAACTTTGTCCGGCACCATCTGCGGAATCGGCCAGATCTATACGGTGAGGTTGTGCATTTGGATTATTCACTTTACAAATATAAGTTGAGTGCCAGGCCCCAGTTCTCAGCTGAGAACACAGACCATGACACCTACCTTCTGATCAGGGAGAGGGAGACAGACTGCAGAGGTGGTGGGCTGGAGAGCAGCAGGGCGAACCAGAGTACCCATGGCCTTGCTGTTTTGCACAGAAGCTTCAGAGCAGGCCTCCCTAAGAAGTGGCATGAGGCTCCAGGGTTCGAGGAGGTAACCCAGGAGTGAGCACAGACATGGAGAGGGCCCAGTGTTCCCTGTGGGGAAAAAGGTCAGAGTAGAGGGGAAAGCCATAGAGGTGAGGGTCTTACCTCCCAGGAGGTGAGAACAAGGCCAAGAGCATGCTGCCCCAAAGTCATGTCGTGAGTGTTTCTAGGAGAGGATGATCAGTGGAGACCTGGCACTAGATTTGGCCTCTGGGATGTCACCAGTGACTTGCACAGAGGCTAGGGTCCTAGCATAGGTAAGACAGAACACACATGTCCTGGGAGTGCTGGACCTGGGAAACTGACTGCACCCGTCATTTCCCACCCTGGCAGGCCCCTTCTGGATCTGTGCCACGCTGGCCTTTATCCTGGCCATCACCGGCAACCTGACACTAGTGCTGGCCCAGAGGAGGGACCCCTCTATCCACTATAGCCCCCAGTTCCACAAGGGTAAGCACACGGCAGGGCTGGGGGTGCTGGGGACTCCTTCTGGGGACAGAAGTGACTGCCTGGTTGCCTCCAGTGACTGTGGCCGGCATCACCATCTACTGCTATGCGTGGCTGGTACCACTGGCGTTGTGGGGCTTCCTAAGGTGGCGAAAGGGAGTCCGGGAGCACATGGGGACCTACACCTTCCTGGAGACCGTGTGTGTCTACGGCTACTCCCTCTTCGTCTTTATTCCCATGGTGGTGAGTATGGCCCAGCAAGGAGTGTGGGGGGGCACACCGCAGGTGCTGTGGGGGCCACCCAGCATGATCACCAGGTGCCCGTGTCCATCCTTCAGGTCCTATGGCTAATTCCCGTGCCATGGTTGCAGTGGCTGTTCGGGGCCCTGGCGCTGACCCAGTCAGCCACCTGGCTGGTATTCACCCTGTGGCCTATTGTCCGTGAGGACACCAGACTGGTGGCTGCAGCACTGCTGTCTGCTGTAGTACTGCTCCACACCCTGCTGGCCTTGGGCTGTAAGGTGTGTGCTAGGGAATTGCAGGTGGGCCATATGGGCTGGGGTGGGTGGGGTGGCCCTGTTGACCCTGCCTGGCTCGTCTAGTTGTACTTCTTTCAGTCACTGCCTCCGGAGCACTTGGTACCTCCATCCCAAGCCCCATCTCTGCCCCCAAATGTACCATTACCACCTACCCTGCCAAGGTCCATGGCCACCTCTTAGGAAGACCCAGGTCCCACAGGTAAGGAGACATTTCCACCTATGAGAGGATACTGCCCTTCCCACCCCCAAGGTGACAAGTCCTGTGGCCATTACTGGGAGTTTCTCTTTTCTAGGCAAAACCTAAGAGGACACATCTGCTTGTCAGCCCCACCTCAACCACAAGTGAAGTTTCCTTCAACACCTAAAGATCACTCTATTACTTTCCAAACTTTTCTTACAAAGCAAACACATTTATTTTCTATGCAAAGGTGATTCAGAGAATTTATATAAAGGCGGGGGAAGGGCAGGGAGCTTCCAGCCGGGACAGGGCTGGGGGGACTCCCACACCCTCGCTGCCTGCTGGGCCCCCTACTCTCCCTGACATGACTCAACTCACTGGCCACAAGAGGGAGGGCCAGGGGCAGGTCTGGGTACATACATGGCAGGCTAGGGGCCTGGCCTGAGCTCTAGCATCTGAGTTTGGGGGAGGAGAAGAAAACTGCCTGTGCTGAAACATAATGTTTCCTTGTCTGTTTATTTTTTTATTTTTTGAAGATAAAGGTCCCAGAGAAAGGTCCCTGTTAGGTCCCTTCTCAGTCTGGGGGAAGGGCCAAAATGCCACCATAGTAGTAGGGACTGGAGCGTCTACAGGTATGGAAGGGAAATACACAGGCCTAATGCTAGCTACAAGGACAAGGACTTTGAGGTGTGTCTGTGTCTGCCCCAAGTGGCGATGGTGGCCTTTGTTCCAAGCCCAGCGCTTGCGGCTGCCGCTTCTCTTGGTATGGGGTACAGGGGACCTACAGGGGCTCAGGGACAGAACAGCAGCAAGAGGCAGAGGCCAAGGACGGAAGCCTTCCCAACAGTGGGGCAGGTTGTACATTCAAGTGTGAGGTGAACCCTTTGGTGGGGAGGGGGCCTCGGCAGGGCCACCCCTCACCACTGAGCCTCTGAGTCGGGGGAGAGGGGCTGCTGGCTCGGCCCGGCCGGCCTGACTTCTCAGAGGGTCGGTAGATTGACACTGGTTCTTTCCGTAAAAAAATAAAATTAAAAAAAGCAGCATGTCACGCCTGTTGTGACCAAGGCCTGGTTGCTGAAGGGAAGGCCTCACCTGGCCAGGCCAACTTTCTCCTTTGGAGCTAGACCAGGGGCAGGTGCTCCCTGCCATGCTCTGTCACCCTGGCACAGCTGGCAGGTCCTGACATGCCTGTTAACACCAGATGTCAAAACCAGGTCAGGGTGGACAGGATGGGAAGAGGGGACGAAGGCTCCCACGACATGATCTTGTGTAAAACATGGCAGCTCAGGGCTGGGATGTGGGTTGGGGCGGCGGCAATGTGTGTAAAAAAGTGTCCAAGTTCCCATAGCAAAGAGGGCTGTGATCAGGTGTTCCGGCTCCTCCAGTACAAAGGGGGCAGCCGCCCAGCGGGGCGGGATAGACAGGGGCATCATTTGGTTTCCTGGTGCTGTCAGTCCGTGAGGGGCAGGGCCCCTAGCTCCCATAGTGCATGGTGTTGGTCGGGATGGACATGGGTGAAGCCATGGAGATAGCGGGGCCGCCCATGGTGAACTGGCTGTTGACTGCATAGTGTGCGCTCGAGCCGCCGCCGCCGCTGCCCTGGGCGCCGGAGGACCCTGTGGGGTGGGCATTGGCACTGAGGGGCCAGCGCTGCCCCTGGCCCGCCTGGCCCCCAGCAGAGTCAGAGAGAGAGAGAAATAGGGCAGGCGGGTGCCTGGACAGACAGCGACACACTAGCTCAGGCCCCAGGGAACCCACCCCTGCTACCCGCTGTTACCTTGGACAATCCCTGTGCTCATTATGGAGCCCATCCGGGAGTGGGTGTGATTGACAATCCCCGTGTTGGCTGTGCAGCGAGGGAGGAAGGAAGGAAGGGAGACGGCGTCACCGCCCCCAGCCACCCAGACCACTGGCATAGGCAGCAGAGCAAGGCAGAGGATCTGGGGGCCTCAGCAGAGAGCCCCAGGAAGAGGAAAAGGTGAAAGGACCAAGCACAGGCCAGGATGGCTGTCCGCTGGCCCTTCCTAGCCATGCAGCAGCCCTGGGCAAGCCCCCACCCCTGCTGCCCCCCTGGAGGGCCACTCACCTAAAGGAATCAGGTTGTTGTGGCCCACGCTGGAGCCACTGGCAATAACACTGCTCAGGTCATAGGCAGTCGGCATCCCTATACCAGATGAAAAGATGTTAGTGCCCTGTGTGAGGGTGCCAAAGGCACACCCTAGGGCAGAGGGGTAAGCCTGTCACCAAGAGCTGCTAGCTGTGTCCACCCCTGGTTTAGACCAGGTGTTATGGTTGGGGCCCACTCACCAGCCACAGCCATTCCACTGCTGAGGTTGTAGGTGCTGCCCGTGTTCCACATGTTCTCAGAGGGAGATGTGTAGTGGGAACCGGGTGGGGGCGATGGCGTTGTGCCTGTATATCTGTGGCAGAGACAGACCCGTGGGCAGGGCTGGTGGGGCTAGAGGTGAGAGCAGCACCCCCAAGTGGGCTGAGCGCCCCTCCTACCTGAAGAAGGGGTTTTTCAGATCCAGGAGGTTACTTGATTTAGAGCCCGTTTGGTCTACCTGGGCCACAATACTGATGTCGTAGCTCTGTCTGCAGAGAGGTTGGGGAGAATGATATGAGCTGGGGTTGGGGGGAATGGACCCCTGACTCCCCAGCACCAGGCAGCAGCTTGCACCTTTTGTTGGCAATAAGCAGACATGTCCCTGAGAGCGTGTCCCCGGCCTTGGCGAACAGTGGTGACTGAAACAGGCACCGGACCTGGTACCAGTGG
Organism: Perodicticus potto; assembly: GCA_963574655.1. Taxonomy (NCBI): domain Eukaryota; kingdom Metazoa; phylum Chordata; class Mammalia; order Primates; family Lorisidae; genus Perodicticus; species Perodicticus potto. The sequence continues at coordinate 5,289 of CAUYRH010008952.1, forward strand.
GTCAGGGGCTCCGTTGGGGCCGTGGACAACCACACAGTCATTCTGTCAAGTGAGGATAGGAAGCATGTACTTGACTGGGTCAGTGACACCACTTGGGCCACCCACCACCCTGTATACACCTTGAGTTCTCCCCAAGTGTCTGGCCCTGTGACAAATTCCCCTGGGGCCCTGGAACTGAGACAAGCTGGATCCCAGGCAGTTCTGGGTATGTATGTGTGCACACACGTGTACACAGGAATCTGCAGCTATTGGGGGCCTACTCGCCCTGATGCATTGTGCTAAGAGACACAGACAAGATCCCATAAGGGACAGCCACTCAGAACACAGTGGACACACATCCATGTTCCACTCACATCAGTCATTTGCTCAAAGACAAGCTCTTGACCCCTTTTGGAAGGAACAACGTTTCTGGGAAAAGTCATGTCCCACCCGCCTAACCTCCAGGCTAGCCCAGGTCACAGCAGCAGGAAGCCCCTGGGAAGCTCTGCTACACTTACATGGAGCCGATGAAAGCAACGTCAAACCAGAAGGCCAGGCCATGGACCAGCCCTGAATGCAGCATGTGGAATTTGAATGGGATTTCTATCCTGTAAGGGAAAGAGCAATGGCTGCTGGGAAAGAAGAGGAATGCCCAGTGCAGAGGCCTGGGGCCCTGCTCTCCTGCCCTAGTATGGCAGGATGCCAGGGGGAGCCAGCGGTGGCCTTGATCTTCAGCTCAAGCTGGGCCCAGGAGGATGGGGCTTGGGTGCCAGTACCTGTGCAAATCTCCTTCTTTGGCTTCTAAGAAGTTCACTGTGTACTTCACAGACTTGGCCATCAGGATCCGGATGTCAAATGTGTCCTGGGAGAGACCACAGGTGTGACCTGGATTCTGGTGCAGAGGCCAACGTGAAAACGGGAGTCCTACCCCTTCCCCAAGGTCTGGGTCTGGCTGTTGGGCTAAAATCACATTGCCCTTCTCAGACCTGGCACAGGGGGAGGGTGACCTGTGGTAAGGCACTCAGGTGACAGCTCATTCATCCTCATCAGAGACTTGGCAGTTGCTATTTTGGGATATGGCTATATACTCCTGCACATGTACACCTCACATCTACACTTGCTGACTGTTTGCAGTAGTCATATACTGGAAACCATCCAGTGAAACCAATAACGGCTCAATCATAAAAGACCATATGTGAGAAAGAATGAAGAGGCCCTTTATGAATGGATGGGGAGAAATCTCAAGATAAACCACTAAGGAAGCTAACAAAGAAGTGGGTGTGAGCCACACACAATGACACATGATTATCTCAGCTACTTGAGAGGCTAAGGGAGGGGGATCCCTTGAGGCCAAGAGTTTGAATCCAGCTTGGGCGACCTCATCTATCTCTTTTTTTCTTTAAGAAATGGAGTACTTGGCTGGGCACCCATAGCTCAGCAGGGCACCGGCCACATATACCAAGGTTAGCGGGTTCGAGCCCAGCCCAGGCCTGCTAAAACAACAATGACAACTGCAACCAAAAATAGCTGGGCATGGTGGTGGGCACCTGTAGTCCCAGGTACTTGGGAGGCTGGGGCAAGAGAATCACTTAAGCCCAAGAATTGGAGGTTGCTTGAGCTGAGACACCACGGCTCTCTACCCAGGGCGACACAGTGAGACTGTCTCAAAAAAAAAGTTGCTGGGCAGCACCTGTGGCTCAGTGGGTAGGGGTGGCAGGTTCAAACCCAGCCCCGGTGGAACTGCAACAAAAAAATAGCTGGGCGTTGTGGCGGGCGCCTGTAGTGCCAGCTACTCGGAGGCTGAGGCAAGAGAAGTACCTAAGCCCAGGAGTTGGAAGTTGCTGTGAGCTGTGTGAGGCCACGGCACTCTACTGAGGGCGATAAAGTGAGACTCTGTCTCTACAAAAAAAAAAAAAAAAAAAGCTTGCTGTAAGTTGTGATGCTACAGCACTCTACCGAGGGTGACAACTTAAGACTGTCTCAAAAAAAATAAAAACCCAGAGTATTGTCTCTGTTGCCCCAAAGGAGAGCCTCTTACTGCTCCTGCCTCAATCTTCAGGGAACTACCCTGCCTAGTGAGGTATCATCTCTTTAAAATACCACACACAAGTGCTGCCATGAATTATGTGAACTAAATAAAATACCCCCTCCAAAGAAAAATAAACCAGTTGTTGGAAGTATGGGGAGGAACCAGGGCAGCTAGGATTTTAAAGGCCAAGATCTTAAGAGAGAAGGATAAAAGCATTGAGGGGAGCCCTTTTGGGCCTCTAGCCTTTCCTTGTAGGGCAGAAAACAGCCCTTAGCCTTTCAGGGGCCTGCTTGTGGGAACAAAGCAAAATGAGAGCTTGGGGATTCCAAAGCAGTTAGAACTTGAGGGATGACAAAACTTAAAGGGAAAAGCAGAGAAGTGAAGTGGGTAGTGTGTACACAACTGCACTTCCAGCATGAGCCAATCTCTGAGCTGTATGGGGATAGGAGGTTAGAAGTCCCCCCGCCAAAAAAAGCTGAGGGGAGGATCAGGAAGCATATTGTTGCTATAGGCTAGTAGGAGGGCCTCTTGAACCACCAGGCATGCATTAAGATGCTGAAGGCTGTGTTAAAGCAGTGGTTCACAAACTGTGGTCCCCATCAAGGTACCTTCAAAGTCAAAACTGTTGTCATAATACCAAGATGTTTATAACTTTTGTACTCATTTGCTCCCCTATGGTATGACAGATTGAATGAAGCAGAATCCAGTCATCTTCTATCAAGCAGGCATTAAAGACATGTGTGCATTAAAAAAGTATTAAGGGCTCAGCGCCTGTGGCTCAATGGGCTAAGGCGCCAGCCACGTACACCTGAGCTGGCGGGTTTGAATCCAGCCCGGGCCCGCCAAACAACAATGACAGCTGCAAAAAATGGCCCGGCGTTGTGGGGGGCACCTGTAGTCCCAGCTACTTGGGAGGCGGAGGCAAGAGACTCGCTTGAGCCCAGGAATTGGAGGTTGCTGTGAGCAATGATGCCACCGCACTCTATCCAGGGTGACAGCTTGAGGCTCTGTCTCAAAAAAAAAAAGTATTAAGAGCCCAGTGTGGTGGTTCACACCTGTAATCTTAGCACTCTGGGAGGCCAAGGCAGGTAGACTGCTTGAGCTCACAATTTGAGACCAGCCTAAGCAAAAGTGAGAACCCATCTCTACTAAAAAAAATTAAAAAATTGAGGGAAGAGGAGGGCTTGAGCCTTAGTTGGAGTTTGCTGTGATATATGACACCATAGCACTATTTCCAGGACAACAGCTTGAGACTCTTGTCTCAAAAAAAATAAAAACGTATTAACGGAGGGCAGGAATGGTGGTTCATGTCTATAATCTTAGCACTCTGGAAGGCTGAGATAGGAGAATTACTTGAGGCTAAGAGTTTGAGGTTGCTGTGAGCTGTGACGCTACAGTGCTCTACCAAGGGCAACAAAGTGAGACTCTGTCATAAAAAAAAAAAAAAAAAACAAAACCACCATTTTCACTAAATTTTTTTTAAATAAAAATGAGTGTCCTGGCTTGGCACCTATAGCTCAAGCGGCTAGGGCACCAGCCACATACACCAGAGCTGATGGGTTAAAATTCAGCCCAGGCCCACCAAACAACAATGACAACTACAACCAAAAAAATAGGTGTTGTGAAAGGTCCCAGCTACTTGGGAGACTGAGGCAAGAGACTCGCTTAAGCCCAAGAGTTTGAGGTTGCTGTGAGCTGTGACACCAAGGCACTCTACTCAGGGTGACAGCTTGAGTCTCTGTCTCAAAAAAAAAAAGACAGTGTCCCATATTAGCAGATACACGTAAACAAAAGTTCATTATGGGGCAGCACCTGTGGCTCAAAGGAGTAGGGCGCCGGCCCCATATGCTGGAGGTGGCGGGTTCAAACCCAGCCCTTGCCAAAAACCACACACATACAAAAATAAATAAATTAAAAAACAAAAGTTCATTAGCATTTTCAAAATTTTTTTTTCAGACAAAGTCTCTGTCACTCTTCAGTAGAGTGCAGTGCCATCACCATAGCTCACTGGAACTTCAAACCCTTAGGCTCAAGCTATCTTCCTGTTTCAGCCTCCCAAGTAGCTGGGACCCACCACAACACCCTGCTAGTTTTTCTACTTTTAGCAGAGATGGGGTCTCGTTCTTGCTCAGGCTGTTCTAAAACTCTTGAACCCAAGTAATCTTGATACCTCAGCCACTCAAGAGTACTAGGATTACGGGTGAGCCACCACACCTGGTCAAGATCAAGGTTGTTTTGTTTTGTTTTGAGACAGAGTCTCACTGTGTCACCCTTGGTAAAATGCTGTGGCATCACAGCTCACAACAACCTCAAGCTCTTGGGCTTAAGTGATTCTCTTGCCTAAGCCTCCCAAGTAGTTGGAACTATAGGTGCTCACCACAACGCCAGCTATTTTTTTTTTTTTCTTTTTGTAGAGACAGAGTCTCACTTTCACACCCTTGGTAGAGTACTGTGGCGTCACAGAGCTCACAGCAACCTCTCACTCCTGGGCTTAGGTGATTCTCTTGCCTCAGCTTCCCGAGTAGCTGGGACTACGGGCGCCCGCCACAGCGCCCAGCTAACACCAGCTATTTTTTTGTTGTAGTTGTCATTGTCGTTTAGCTGGCCATCACTGGGTTTGAACCCGCCAGCCTGGGTGTATGGGGCCGGCACCTTACCCACTGAGCTATGGGTGCTGTCTTGCCCAGCTATTTTTGGAGATGGGATCTTGCTCTTGCTAAGGCTGGTCTCGAACCTGTGAGCTCATGCAATCCACCCACCTCAGCCTCTCAGGCTGCTAGGATTACAGGCGTAAGCCACCTTGCCCAGCCCTAAGATCAATTTTTAAGACTTGAGACCAAAATGTGTGAGAACTGCCACCCTATAGGGAAGCCAAGAAGTAGGCCAGCCAATCAGAGTCTGAAAAGCCACCTCTAAATATCTCAAATGCCTGACTAGTCCATGGTGATCTGTCCATATGACTACATGCCTGGGAAAAACAAATCCTTACAAGAAAAAACATAATCCAGACTCTCTGTAATTTTTCTTTTCTTTTCTTTTTTTTTTTGCAGTTTTTGACCGGGGCTGGGTTTGAACCTGCCACCTCTGGCATATGGGGCTAATGCCCTACTCCTTTGCGCCACAAGTGCTGTCCTCCTGTAATTTTTCACTCTGTCATTCAATGACCAGGCACATCTAAAGATAAGACCAAAGGACCAGGACCCAAAACCAAGACAGTAAACAAACACAGGGTGGACATAAAGTTCATGTGCAATTTTAAAATAGCTTAACATATGGTTCGGTGCCTGTGGCTCAAAGGGCTAAGGCACCAGTCATGTACACCTGAGCTCGCAGGTTCAAATTCAGCCTGGGCCCACCAAACAACAATGACGGCTGCAACCAAATAAATGGCCGGGCGTTGTGGTGGGCGCCTGCAGTTCCAGCTACTTGGGAGGCAGAGGCAGGAGACTCGCTTGAGCCCAGGAGTTGGAGGTTGCTGTGAGCTGTAATGCCACAGAACTCTATCCAGGGTGACAGCTTGAGGCTCTGTCTCAAAAAATAAATAAATAAATAAATAAAATAGCTTAACATAGTAAATGTTGTACACAAACTTTATGCCCAACCTGTACAAACACACACCTACTACTTTTTCAGATACTAAAAGCTATCAGATACTTACAATTAATATTTACTAAAAAATGAAAAAAAAAAGTTAAAAAAAATGGGGGAGAATTTCAGAGAGAACTGGGATAACTAAAAATGAAAAATTATAGTAACCAAAATTAAGAGTTAGAAAAGCAGGCTAGGCCCAGTGGCTCATGCCTGTAATCCTAGCACTCTGGGAGACTGAGATAAGTGGATCCCTTGAGTTCAGGAGTTCGTGGCCAACCTGAGCAAGAGTGAGACCTTGTCTCTACCAAAAATAGAAAAATTAGCAAGGCATCATAGTGGGTGCTTGTAGTGCCAGCTACTCAGGAAGCTGAAGCAAAGAGGATCACCTGAGCCCAGAGTCTAAGGTTATTGTGAGCTATGATGACCCACTGCACTCTATCCAAGGTGACAGAGTGAGACTCAAAGGAAGTAGCATATTAGACTCAAGATGGAACTGGACTGGAAGATGGAACAGTAAAAATATGATGGAAAATATGTGCAAGATCATATGATGCATTCAGTGCACTATCTTAAGAAAAAAAAACAATCATCTGAGACATGGTGAAAAGATCTACTATACATGTAATCAGAATTCCAGAAGGAGATAAAGGATGGAGCAAAGATAGTGTTTAAAGAGATATTTTTCAAGAGTCTCCCAAAACTAGTGAAAAACATGATGTAAAGAAAGCATGAAAGAAAAATAAAACAGAAGTTATTTTTAAATAGGAAGGCAAGAAAAACATAAAGAATAGTCTGAGTAAATAGAAAAATAGTAAGATTATAGACTCATACAGATTAATAATTAAATATAAATGGTCTAAATATATACATATATATATTTGGAGACTCAAGCTGTCGCCCTGGGTAGAGTGCTGTGGCGTCACAGCTCCCAGCAACCTCAAACTCTTGGGCTTGAGTGATTCTCTTGCCTCAGCCTCCCAAGTAGCTGAGACTACAGGCACCTTCCACAACTCCCAGCTATGTTTTGTTTGAAGATGTCAATTGTTGTTTGGCAGGCCTGGGCTGGATTCGAATCTGCCAGCTCTGGTGTATGTGGCTGGCACTCTAGCCGCTGAGCTACAGGCACTGAGCCATTGGCCTGAATATTCTAATTAAAATATTTCAGTCTTGGGTAGCATCTGTGGCTCAGAGGGTAGGGCACTGGCCCCATATACTGAGGGTGGCAGGTTTGAACACAGATCTGGCCAAACTGCAACAAAAAAATAGCTGGGCATAGTGGTGGGCACCTGTAGTCCCAGCTACTCGTGAGGCTGAGGCGAGACAATCTCCTAAGCCCAGGAATTAGAGGTTGCTGTGAGCTGTGATGCCATAGGACTCTACTGAGGGAGATAAGGTGATACTCTATATTTGAAAAAAAGAAAAAAATAGAGAGGCACCTGTGGCTCAGTGAGTAGGGCACCGGCCCCATATACCGAGGGTGGCAGGTTCAAACCCAGTCCTGGCCAAACTGCAATAACAACAACAAAAACAAATAGCCAGGTGTTGTGGTGGGCACATGTAGTCCTAGCTACTTGGGAGACTGAGGCAAGAGAATTGGCTAAGCCCAGGAGCTGGAGGTTGCTGTGAACTGTGACGCCATGGCACTCTACCGAGGGTGACAAAGTGAGACTCTGTCTCTAAAAAATAAAAAATAATAATGAATAAATAAATAAATAAAATAAGTATTTCAGTCTGATTGATAAAACAAAACCCAATTTTATGCTGCTTACAAGAAACAAATCGTAAATAATGAAGACACAAACAGGTTAAAAGGAGGACAGGAAAAGATAGATTGTATAAAGATTAACTGAAAGAGGCCAGGAGTGATGACTACTGCCTATAATCCCAGCACTCTGGGAGGCTGAGGCGGGAGGATTACTTGAGCTCAGCAGTTTAAGACCAGCCAGGACAAGAGCAAGGTCCTGTTTCTAATAAAAGTAGAAAAATTAGTTGGGCATTGTGGCGGGCACCTATAGTCCCAGCTTCTTAGGAGGCTGAAGCAGGAGGATCACTTGAGCCTAGGGGTCTGAGGTTGCTGTCAGCTAGGTGGACAATTTGGCACTGGGCAACAGAGTGAGACTGTCTCAAAAAACAACAAAAAAGAATCAAATGGAAGTGAGTGAGGCTGGATTACTACACATAAAAATAAGACTTTAGGCTCAGCGCCTGTGGCTCAACAGGCTAAGGTGCCAGCCACATACACCTGAGCTGGCAGGTTTGAATCCAGCCCGGGCCCGCCAAACAACAATGACAGCTGCAACCAAAAAAAAAATGGCCGGGCGTTGTGGCGGGCACCTGTAGTCCCAGCTACTTGGGTGGCTGAGGCAAGAGACTCGCTTGAGCCCAGGAATTGGAGGTTGCTGTGAGCTGTGATGCCAGGGCACTCTATCCAGGGTGACAGCTTGAGGCTCTGTCTCAAAAAAAAAAAAATAAGACTTTAATATAAGAAATATGGCTAGAGGATCGCCACCTGTGGCTCAAGCAGCTAAGGGGTCAGTCACATACACCTGAGCTGACGGGTTCGAATCCAGCCTGGGCCCACCAACTTGGGAGGTGGAGGCAGGAGACTCACTGGAGCCCAGGAGTTGGAGGTTGCTGTGAGCTGTGATGCCATAGCACTCTACCCAAGGCAATGGCTTGAGGCTCTGTCTCAAAAAAAGAAAAAAAATAATATGGCTAGAGATAAAAAGACACTTTATAATGACAAAAAAAGAAAAAAATCCAACAGGAAGAGATAATAATCCTAAACCTATATGTCCTTACTAACACAATGCCAAAATACATAAAGCAAAAATCATCATAATGTGCTGGGTGTAGTGGCTCACACCTTTAATCCTAGCACGCTGGGAGTCCAAAGCAGGTGGATCACTTGGGCTCATGAATTTGAAACCAGCCTGAGCAAGAATGAGACTCTGTCTCTACTAAAAATGAAAAACTGGTTCGGTGCCCATAGCATAGTGGTTATAGCATCAGACACATACACCAAGGTTGGTGAGTTCAAAACCAGCCTGGTACACAATTATGATTTGATAAAATTATTAAAAAAAAAAACAACAAAAAAAAAACCAACCTGGGCCAGCTAAACAACAATGACAATTGCAACAAAAAACTGGCCAGGTGCTGTGGCAGGCGCCTGTAGTTCCAGCTACTTGGGAGGCTGAGGCAAGAGAATCACTTAACCCGAAGAGTTGGAGGCTGCTGTGAGCTGTGACGCCACCATACTCTATTGAGGGCAACAAAGTGAGACTCTGTTTCAAAATAAATAAATAAATAAAAAATAAAAATGAGGCTCGGTGCCTGTGGCTCTAGCGGCTAGGGCACCAGCCATGTACACCTGAGCTGTTGGGTTTGAATCCAGCCTGGACCCACCAAACAACAATGACGGCTGCAACCAAAAAATGGCCGGGCATTGTGGCGGGCGCCTGTAGTCCCAGCTACTTGGGAGGCAGAGGCAGGAGACTCGCTTGAGCCCAGGAGTTGGAGGTTGCTGTGAGCTGTGATGCCACAGCACTCTATCCGGGGTGACAGCTTGAGGCTCTGTCTCAAAAAAAAAAATTAACTTGGCTCGGCCCCTGTGGCTCAACAGGCTAAGGTGCCAGCCACGTACACCTGAGCTGACGGGTTCAAATCCAGCCCGGGCCTGCCAAACAACACTGATGGCTGCAACCAAAAAATGGCCGGGCACTGTGGCGGGCGCCTGTAGTCCCAGCTACTTGGGAGGCAGAGGCAGGAGACTCGCTTGAGCCCAGGAGTTGGAGGTTGCTGTGAGCTGTGATGCCACAGCACCCTATCCAGGGTGACAGCTTCAGGCACCGTCTCAAAAAAAAAAAAAAAAAAAAAAAAATTAACTTGAAATGGATGACAGGGGTTTTTTTGTTGGTTTTTGAGACAGTCTCAATATGCCGCCCTTAGTAAAGTGCCATGGCGTCACAGTTCACAGCAAAGTCAAACTCTTGGGCTTAAGCGATTCTCTCGCCTCAGTCTCCCAAGTAGTAGAGACTAAAGGTGCCTGCCACAACGCCTGGCTATCTTTTTTGTTGTTGTTGTTGCAGGTGTCATTATTGTTTAGCTGGCCTGGGCTGGGTTCGAACCACCAGCCTTAGTGTATGTGGCCGACGTCATAAGCACGTTACCTTGGGTGTTGAGCCCCAATTTTAAGTATTAACTCAGAAATATAAAGCATATGCTCATATAAAGACTCATACACAGGCTCGGCGCCTGTGGCTCAGCGGGCTAAGGCGCCAGCCACGTACACCTGAGCTGGTGGGTTCAAATCCAGCCCAGACCTGCCAAACAACAATGGTGGCTGCAACCAAAAAAAAAAAATGGCCTGGCGTTGTAGCAGGCACCCTGCAGTGCCAGCTACTTGGGAGGCAGAGGCAAGAGACTTGCTTGAGCCCAAGAATTAGAGGTTGCTGTGAGCTGTGATGCCACAGCACTCTATCCAGGGTGACAG
>CAUYRH010008954.1:0-40386 GCA_963574655.1 Perodicticus potto
AGCATTAAAAAAAGATGGAGAACTTTACTTATTTTATGTTTACATGGATGGAGCTGGAAAATATTCTTCTTAGTAAAGTATCTCAGGAATGGAAAAAAAATATCCAGTGTACTCAGTACTACTGTGAAACCAATTTATAATCACTCACACTTGCATATGAAAAATGAAACACAACTATAGCCTAGAATGAAGGAGGGAAGGGGAGGGAGAAGGGAAAGGAGAAGGGTGGGTCAACAGAGGGAGGGTTAGTAGGGGGACCACACCTGTGGAGCATATTGCAAGTACAAGTTGGATCTATCAGGTGTAGAACACAAATGCCTTAATGCTGTAATTGGGTAAATGAGGTGAAGGCTATGTTGATTAGTAGGATGTAAGAACTCCAATTTATACAAATAATCAACACATTGAATCCCATAATGGCATAAATGAATTCATGATCTATCTACAAATGACTTAATAAAAAAGAAAGATGAGAACATCTGAGAAGCACAAGGAGAAACTCAAGAGTCAGCTCCAAACTGGCACCTGACTCTTTGTTGTTTTGTTCTGAATACTTTGTGACAGACTCTTTGTCTCCAGATGACAGTATTTCATCACCTTCATGAGATTAAAGCTCACTTTGAAATATTGGTGCCAACGCTGTTCAAATATGTCAGCAGAGCAGAAAATTCCATAAAAATCCCTGAGGGTGAGATGCCAATTAGGGCTAACGGTGCCAAGGTTTGCTCTGGAGGTTGAGGAAAATAGGGAGCCTCTGGGGCTGATGTAAATAGCAGTTTTCTATGCACTTATTTGTATTATAGTCTTATCAGAGCTTAGGGATTTTGAAATTTTCTATTCTTTTTTTCTGTGGTTTAGTGTGGGAGGGCAGGATTTGGTTTGGTAGTAATGTTTAATGCATTGTAGTACACAGCCTGGAACTATTTACGCAACTTAGAACACTATAAGTTATTGAGTAATGTGTGAAAACTACACTCAGGCTTTGAAAATCTACTTTTATTATTTTACCTCGATATTAAATTGAATTATCACAACTCTCCATGAAGCTTCATTCGAGAGATAATGGAAGAGTCAGTCTCTCACCACATGTCAGCAAAAGATTATATATATATCATATATAATATAAAATATATATAATACATACAAAATATATAATATATGAAATGCATATAAAATATAACTTAATAAATGATAGCATATCATATATAATGTATAATATATAAGTATATGTATTAGATATATAATTATATGTATAAAGTTGTTACTCTTCCTTCTCAAATCCTAAAATTTATTTAATGTTTTTTGTCTCTCTTTTCCAAAATGTCACCAGAAGAAAGTAATTAAATAATTTTCAAATCTTTGTTAGTCATTGGTGAGTTGTATAATGATAGCTATTAAATATTAGTTATGTTATAATCTAGCTTAATAGATAAGATAGGAAGTTATGCAGCAGAGATATGGGGCAATGGGAGCAAGACAGGTTATTTCCATATTTCCATGTGAAGGGAAATATTTGAAGCAAAAACTACTGAACAAGTATAGCCAAATGTGCCAAACACCTGGGAGTATTTTCAGACAATTCTGAGGATAGCTGAGGTACAGGAAGGAAAATGAAAGGATACAAAAACCAATTTATTTATTTTTTGTTTGTTTTTGTAGGATGCTACTTTAAAACTGGTTGCTTTTTTTTTAAACTTAATTTTTATTAAATCATAACTGTATATATTTGTGGGTACAATGTGATGATTTTATATATAAAATGTGGAATGCTTATATCAAACTGATTAACATAACCATCACCTCACTTCCATATTGTTTGTGGTAAGACATTTATAATATACTCTTAGCTGTTTTGAAATGTACCCTTGCATTGTGCACATTGGGTGAGATCCCACCAAATACCCTCCCTCTACTTGTCCTCCCCCGTCCCCTACCCTCTCCCTCCTCTTCCCTCCTTTCTGGACTATATTTATGTTTTATCATTCATATGAATGTGTAAGTGACCATATGTTGGTTTCATAATAGTATTGAGTACATTGTATACTTCTTTTCTCCATTCTTGAGATACTTTTCTAAGAAGAATATGTTCCAGCTCCATCCAGGTAAATATAAAATATGTAAAATTTCCATCTTTTTTGATGGTTAAACAGTATTCCATGGTATAAATCTACCACAATTTGTTAATCCATTCAGGGTTGATTGGGCATTTGCACGGCTTCCACAACTTGGCTATTATGAATTGGGCTGCAGTAAACATTCTGGTGCAAAAGTCTTTGTGGTAAAATGATTTCTGTTCATCAGGGTAGATAACTAGTAATGGAATTACAGGATCAAATAGTAGGTCAACTTTTAGTTCCTTGAAAATTCTCCATACTTTTTCCAAAAAAGGCTGTGTTAGTTTGCAATCCCACCAGCAGTGTAGAAGTGTTCCCTTCTCTCCACATCCATGCCAGCATCTGAAGTTTGGGATTTTGCGATGTGGGCTAATCTTACTGAAGTTAGGTGATATCTCAGGGTAATTTTGATTTGCATTTCTCTGATGACTAAAGATGATGAGCATTTTTTTATGTTTGTTGACCATTCACCTGTCATCTTCAGAGAAGTTTCTGTTCAGGTCTCTAGCCCACAAAGGTATGGGTTATTTGTTCTTTTCTTATTGATTAATTTGAATTCTCTATAGATTCTAGTTATCAGACATTTGCTGGAACAATAAACTGCAAAAATCTTCTTCCATTCTGAAGGCTGCCGGTTTGCTTTACTTTTAGTGCCCTTAGTTGTACAAAAGATTTTTAGCTTGATCAGATCCCAGTAATATATTTTTGGTGTTGCTTCAATTGCCAGGGGGTCAGGAAGAGTTCTTCTCATAAAATGTTTTCCCAGGCAAATATCTTCAAGCTTTTTACTAGCACTCTATTCTAGTATTTTTATAGGTTCATGTCATAAGTTTAAATATTTTATCCAGTGAGAATCAATTATTGTTAGTGGTGTAAGGTGGGGGTCCAGTTTCAGTATTCTACAGGTCGCTAGCCAGTTCTCCCAGCACGATTCATTAAATAGGGAATCTTTTCCCCAGTGTATGTTTTTGTTTGACTTATGAAAGATCAAATGACGGTATGTGGCTGGGTTCAGCTCTAGATTCTCTACTCTGTTTCACATATTTAAATTGCCTCTATTTTTGTGCCAGTACCATGCTGTTTTGATTGCTATACATTTGTAGTCTAATCTGAAGCCTAGTAACATGATGCCTCCAGATTGGTTTTTATTTCTAAGTAATCTATTTACATTTTTTAAGTAATGTATTGGCTATTGCAAGTTTTTTCTGATTCCATATAAAATGCATTACTATTTTTTCAAGTTTTTAAAAAGTATGACATTGATGCTTTGATAGGGATTGCATTAAATATGTCGGTTGCTTGGGGTAGTGTGGACATTTTAACAATTTTAATTCTTCCCAGCCGTGAGCATGGTATGTTTTTTCATTTAATATCTTCTCTTTTCCTGGGCTTTCAAATTCTCATTGTAGAGCTTTTTCATGTCCTTTATTAGATAAATTCCCAAGTATTTCACCTTCTGTGGCACTACTGTAAAAGGAATAGAGTCCTTAACTATATTTTTAGCTTGACTATTGTTGGCATATATAAAAGCTACTGATTTGTAAGAATTGATTTTGTATCCTGAGACACTGGGATTTTGCAGGTATAAAATCATGTCATCTACAAAGAGAGAGAGATTTCACCTCCTCTGACCCCATTTGAATGCACTTTATATCCTTCTCTTGCCAGATTACAATAGCTAGGACTTCCATAACTGTGTTGAATAGCAGTGGTGACAATGAGCATCCTTGTCCAAATCTGAGAGGAAATGTTTACAGTTTTACTCCATTCAATATGATATTCACTGTGGGTTGTCTGTAGATGGCCCCTATCAGTTTAAGAAATGTCTCATTTAAGCCTATTTTCTTAAATGTCCTAATTATGAAAAGTTGCTTGATTTTATCAAATACTTTTTCAACATTGATAGAATCATATGGTGTTAGTTTCTTATTTTATTTATATGGCATATTGTATTTATGGATTTACATATGTTGAAACAACCTTGCAACCCTGAGATAAAACCAACTTGATCATGGTGTATAATTTTTTTGACATGTTGTTAAATCAGTTTGCTAGGATCTTATTGAATATTTTTGCATCAATATTCATTACCGATATTGTTCTATACTTTTTTGTTGTTGTTGGGTCCATTCCTGGTTTGAGGATCAAGGCAATATTTGCTTCATAGAATGTGTTGGGGAGGACTCCTTCTTTTTCTATTTTTTAGAAACAGTTATACAATATAGTTACTTGCTCTTCTTTGAAGATTTGGTAGATTTCTGATGTTAAGCCATCTGGTCTTGGACTTTTATTTTTTGGGAGATTTTGTATAGTTGATACTATTTCAGTATTTCATATAGGTCTATTCAAAATTTCTAATTCTTTCTGGTTGAGTCTAGGAAGGTAGCGTGCTTCCATGTATTGGTCTATTTCTTCCAGATTTTAATATTTCTGAGAATAGAGTTTTTTGGAGTAATCATTGAGGATGTTTTGAATTTCTGTGCTATTTGTTGTTATTTCTCCCTTATAGTTTCTGACTAATGCTATTAGAGATTTTACTCCTCTGTTTCTTAGGCTTTCAAAGATTTATCAATTTTATTAATCTTCTCAAAGAAATAACTTTTTGTTTCATTGACCTTCTGAATGAGTCTTTTGTTTTCAATTTCATTTAATTCTGCTCCAATTTGGGTTATGTCTTTTCTTCTGCTGGGTTTGGGGTTAGATTGTTCTTCCTTTTCAAGTTGCTTGAGATAACCCATTTGTTCTAAGGTCATATTTAAATCTATTATTTCTTTGTTTAGTTTCTTCTTGGAGGATCTATCCAGAACTGGGGCTGTTAAAATCTCCAACTTTCATAGTGTAGGAAGATGTCAAATTGCTCATAACCATTAGGGTTTGCTTTATAAATTGAGGAGCATTGAGGTAGGGTGCATACATGTTGATCATTGAAATTTCTTACTGTTGAGTGTTTCCCTTGACAAATATGTAGTGTTCCTACATATGTATGTGTATCCTTGTCTTTCCTTATATTTTTGTTTTAAATTATATTGTATCTGTAAATAAAATTGCAAGAAAGGTTTTGACTGCTGATATTTTTTCTGATTTCCATTTGCCTGTATTATAAATGTTCATCCATTTACCCTGAGTCATTTTTTATCCTTTGAGGTAAGACAAATCTCTTGTCAGCAACAGATGTCTGACCTGAGTTTTTGTATTCAGTCAGCCAACCTGTACCTCTTTAGAGACAATTTAAGCCATTCACATTAATTAAGAGACTTGACAGATATAGTAGTGTTTTGGCCATGATGTTTTTAAAAGGTCCAGTGCATATTTTTAATCCTTTCACCATTGTGGACGATAGGTTTTGTTCGCTGAATTCTGGGTGAGTTTACTTAGGTGGTAGACCATTATGCTGGTCATTATGGAAATGGGTCTTAGTATTTCCTGGAGAACCGGTTTAATTATGGAAAATTTCCTCAACATGTGTATGTCAGTAAAGTATTTGATTTATCCATCACAAATGAAACTCAGTTTAGCTGAATACAGGATCCTGGGCTGAAAGTTGTTTTTTTTGTTTTTTGTTTTTTTTTTAAGAAGATTGAAGGTCAATACCATCTTCTTGGCTTGAAAAGTTTCAGCTGAAAGATCAGCAGTCATTCTGATATTTCTCTCTTTGTAGGTAATGCTTTTCTTATGTCTGGCTGCTTGCAGGATTTTCTCCTTCATATTAACTTAGGAAAAGTTAAATACAGGAGCTTTATTTGAATTGAGTCTTACTGGGGTTCTGAAACTATATACTATCTGAATTTCTGTATCTCTTGCAATGCTTGGGAAATTCTACTCCATAATATCTTGGAGTAGCGCATCTGTGCCTTTAGGACCATCCTCTACTCCTTCAAGAATTCTTGTAAGTCATATGTTTGATGTTTTGGAACTCTCTCAGGGAATGTTCTATTTTTATTTTCCATTTTTCTCCCTCTTTGAATGCAAAATACTTGTCTTCAATTTCAGAAATCCTTTCTTCTGTGTGCTCAACTCTGTTACTGAGGGATTCTACTGTATTTCAAAGGTCCCTGAATAACTTTTTCACTTCCTTGAGCTCTGCTATATCTTTTCTCATTATGTCCACATCCTTGGTGACTTTGTCTTTGAATTCATTAATTTCTTGAGACAACTTTTGAACTACTCTGCAGATTTCTATTTCCATTTTTTCCTCCATTCTAGTCACCTTATTTGCCATCCATATTCTGAATTGTATTTCTGACAATTTAGCCATTTGTCTATGGACAGCATCTTCTGTTGTATCTCCTTTGTCATTCCTTGGAGGAGTTTCATCTATGCTGATTATTCGTGTTTTGTAGCTGCCACCCAGCCCCCTTGATTGATGACGCAGAGGTAGCACCACAGATGGAATGATTGATTTGAAAGAGAATGGCTAAAGTTCACTTAGACCTTTCAGCAACTACCCATCTACTAAGATTCTTATATACCCCAAATTATCAGATAACAATATCCAAGGATAAAGAACACAAAAGATAACAAAATCTGCCATAAACATATCTCATTTAAAGTAAAGCATGTACACACCTTTTAAAACCAAGAAT
This sequence comes from Perodicticus potto, assembly GCA_963574655.1. NCBI lineage: Eukaryota > Metazoa > Chordata > Mammalia > Primates > Lorisidae > Perodicticus > Perodicticus potto. The sequence continues at coordinate 6,698 of CAUYRH010008954.1, forward strand.
ATCCTGTTTGGATATAAATAACAATGGAGATAAACCACAAAACAAGATTTTGGAGAAATAAGCAGTTTAAATGCTTGATCCTTTAACAGACCATTTGGAGGCAGTTAATCATCTTAAGGGAGTAGCATGGAAAATCTGGAGTATACAGGTATCTGTTTGCGAATCTGCCTCCACGAAGCTCCACCCTAAATCACTTTTACATAATTAGGTTCTAAGCCACATATGGAGTTCTATCCAGGATTTTTTTCCTTTCTAACTCACAAAAGACTTTAAACTTGCCTTCACAAAATGGGAGACTGATTGACCTTACAAGGGCACAGATGACTATGCCCCTTCAGTGTTTCCAGAGATCTTCTGCTCGTTCCACCCCATGAGTTTTTCAACAATTGGCAAATAAAACTGATAGGGTGAGACTGGATCAGGGGCCCCGGAAAGTGGAGTTCACCAGCCCTTTACCATTGAGCTGGGGCTTGTGACTGTGGCTTTTCCTCTACAGTGGTTCTCAAATTTCCTAATGCTGTGACCCTTTAATACAGTTCCTCATGTTGTGGTGACCCCCAACCATAAAATTATTTTTGTTGCTTCTTCATACTGTAATTTTGCTACTGTTATGAATTGCAACATGTTTTCTGATGGTCTTAGGTGAGCCCTGTGAAAGAGTCTTCAGGGTCATCACCCACAGTTTAAGAACCAATGCTCTACAGCCTTACAAAGGTCCCTTTCAGTCCTGCAGTCAGAGACTCTAAGGGCCTGTTTAGGGAGATAGCACAAGCTCACTCTGTCTTGAAGTCTGCTAACCTCTACCCAATCCTAACAAGTTAGAGCTAAGGAGAGTTAGTCTTAAATCTCAGCTAAGGAGAGTTACAAGCAACAGCAACATCCTGACCCCGACCAATGACAGCTGGAGGAGGAAAATCAGTCCTTTCCCACTACAAAACAACTGCCACTCAACCACAGAGGGTCCCCAGGAGGACATCCCAGGTTGAGAGTTTTAATCAGAATGTCTTGGGTAGTACAAGCACTGCTCAAAAGAGAGAGTTCAAAGGGTGTCAGTGGCTCAATAGTAGAAATACATCCCACAAACCTAAAGGGAGAGAGCTAGACTCCTCTAGTGAGCCACCAAGTCAGAAAAGATCAGTCACCATGCACTGTCATAGCACATCCTTCTCTCCCACACATCCCTATTTGTCTATGCCCACCAGCTTCCACTTGAGTAACTTTCTGCACTGCTGTCCAGAGGCCCAGACAATGCCCATGCCTCTCAGGGAATTGTCAAAAGCTCTGGGCTCTGCAGGGGGCAGACCGTAGACCACCAGACAAGTGGGGAAGGGTGGACTGGGAGTTCAGAATTGTGAGGAAAATGTGTGCTCAATTTTATGCTGGGCAAGATGATATCTAGACTCATAAGTGGGACCTCTCTGGAGAAGTTGTTTAGTGGCTATCTCCTGTGGGGTAAAATGAGACTCTGTTGTTTCCTGCTCACTTGCAGAGAGCCCACAGTGACTCTCCTATTTGGGGCAGGGGTCTCTCATCTTCTTGGTGATGGGTTTTGTACCTGGAATTTGTTTTCTTGGATTATCTTTCTTGGAGTCACAGCTTGCCTCAGCAGTGATGATGTGCACTTATCCATCTGCTTTCCTAGCTCAGCTCCCTATCTTTAGCTTTACTGAGTCCACTTCTGTCCAGGCTTCTGGACAGGAGCCTCTGGCAAAAGCTGCCTCTAGTCAGCCATCTTCCTCAAGATCTCCAACCTGGTTCGCAAAACCAATTTAATCTGTGTCTCAACTAAATGCAACTTTAATACACACAGAGAGAGACATACAGACATCCCCTCAACCCACACACATACATCTTGTAGTACAGAATGAGGGAAAATAGCATTTAACAAGTTCGTGTTTTAAGCTTGACACTGTGTGTTGGGTCTTTATATACAATATCTAGTTGAACACTCACAATTACAGTGAGAGATAAGCATCATAATCTCCATTTTACAGATACTCTGAAACATGGAAATAATTTCTAAATTGATATAATATCTAAGACAGTGAGATAAAGAGCTAGAAATATAAAGGGAAAATACTCTTCCTTCTCTTCTTTTTTCTTTTTCTCTCTGTATCACACACACACACACACACACACATATTCACACAGAGCTTGGAGAATAGGGCAAATATTAGATGACAGTATCCTAATTTAGCTAGTTCATATCAGATTAAACTTATAGAATGATGTTCATAGCACCATTGTTGATTAGAAACTTGATGGAAACCACCAAAATGAAATAAAGACATGATATCATCACACACAATCTCATTTACACTGCTATATAAAAATTCAAATAAGCAAATGAACTGCATCCATCTGAACCTCCATTGATAAATATCAAAGCATGAACAAACCATCATTGTAAAAATAGGATGTAAGAGAATCTGCATTTGAATGGACTCATATGTATATGCTATAATTAATATTAACTAAAATAATAAACATCAAATTTATAGTAATACTTTTTCTGGGAAGCAAGTAAAGGCAATGTGTTTGGTAGAACTGTAAAGGGAATTTCATATTTTTCTACTGTTTATTTTGTTAGAATTAATTTGAAGCAATGATATTTTATGATATTTTATAATATATTAATTTATTAATGTAGGCTAATTCTGAGTGATGAATACAAAGGTGTTTACCATATTTACTTGACTTATTTAAACTTTTTTTCAAAATCTAAAATAATGTATATAATGTAGATATGACATCTCATCTCAAATAGTTACATTTAATAACTACCGCTTAAAATTTCTTCAATATTAAAAGAACAGCAAAAAGAGATCATGATTCTTTATGTTGCAGATTTTCAAGGCACTGAATATAGCTTTTGCAAAAGTAGAATTGGATGACAAGTTATGCTAAATAAATTCTAATGACACAGCTAACTCTGAGAATATATAGTCAACATATATGATAGATTTTAAAATTTCATTTTCATTATGTATTGCTTATTGTTCTTACCTTGCATTGATAATTATAGGTAATATTTAACTTAAAATTTTAAAATTTTAAAAGTGACAATTAAATCTATAGAAAAAGGCAAAATTTCAAATTTCAAAGAATTACAAAGTATCTTGGCCTTTTTATTTCTAGCCACAATGTGACTCTTATTCAGTTTCATCAACTGCCTTTGAATTTATGGGTCTCAAGAAGGTAGCCGCATTATGGCAGAATTGAAAATTTTCCATTTCAACATTTAAATATGGGCAAGCAACCAAACTCAGGATTACTCGTCTGTCACTCTTCACTGGTTTTATTTGCTTTTTCCTACTCTCAGTCCTTTCAGTTCCTCTCTGAACATCTTTGGGAAATATTGCTATGGCATTCAGTCAACCAGGAGAGCTTAACTAACAAAGAGTTGGCTGATTTTATTCAGAGAGATGAAAGCAGGGAACTGCATCAATGGCTATGATGCAAACCAGCTAGCGAGAGTGAATAGCTACCTTGGACGGACTCACTTCTCACATGGCCCAGAGATGGCTGTGGGATTTCCTAGGCTTGGTGATAAAAAGTGAGTGTCAGTTCAGCTGCTGGGGAGAAAAAACAACAAAAAGGAGAAAAGGCCAATTACTTCAAAATCTGTTATCTATTTCATCCTAAATCCTGCTTCTTCAGGCATATCTACTTATGGCAATGTGGATATAAATGAAAAAAGAACAAATAGGAAAATAGCTGTCTTAAGAGGAGCATTAATACTGCTGGATACAGAGAGAAAACAGGACAAATGGTCATACATCTGATGCTGCATCAGAGTCTAGCCAGAGAGAAACCTGGAGGAAGTGGACAGGACAGGACTTCTCATTCAAGGGAGCGCTGACATGGGTCCTTAGAAAGACTAATATAGTACAGTTCACCTCCTCATGAGGCAGGTGCCAAACACTTGCCACCAGCTCATCTTTTGTTCATTCAATGGGAAAATGGTCTGACTGTTAAATGAAATGAAAAAGCAAAACCCTAGAAAGAACAAAATAAGTACCCTTGGAGGAAAAAAAATTAGTGTATTCATCTTTGAGTTCCCCGTATCTTCCACATACCAAGTATCAGAGTGAGTATTGATGCAGAGAGTTGGAAACATTACTATATTTGCATTTTCTTATCTAGAAATATTTCTTGAGTTCTGTGAGAGTAGCATGTGAGCATGGTTTGTGTATAGCTTTATTTTCACATTTACAATAATCTGTATATATAGGAAAAGTTAAGTGCTATTATTATTATTTTTCTGATCAACAAACTGAGACAGTCATGCAAGAAATGCCATTTCCATGCTTATCAAACTGGTTGTGAAGTCTGGTAACTATGGAATCAGTCCAAACTCAGTCTTCTCTGCTGATAACAAATGTCCAGTTACCTTGCAGCTATAACAGAGCCAAAACTGCAAGTGAGGTATCCTGAACAAGCATAATAGAAAAAGCTTTGATCTCTGACAACACCCAGAAGCAACAATTCTTCCCCTCAGAATCAGGAAAACCAGGAAATGGTCAGAACCTGAACCCTGGACCTCTTTCAGAAGTGTACAATCTGTAGGCCTGGAAAGTCTGGGGCTAGAATCTGGCTCGACATATCTTACCATAAATGGCCATATTGAAGCCTTTCAATCAGACCTGTCAGACTAATATTCCTATATCTTTTGTCTGACACTCTAATCTCATAAACTTGCCCCAGACCCCAAGTCGGAGAGATTGATTTGAGTCCTTTCTGGTTCACTTTTGCAATAAAGCCTTTCTTTCTTTTCAAAAGCTGGTGCCTACTACATAGTAGTGTTGGCTTCCGCACGCATTGGGCAGTAAGTTCATTTGCACTGTAAAGCCTGGTCTATAACACAGATTTCCTGACTGTATTCTAGCACTTTTTTTCCTCTTTTATTATGCTGAGCTGCATTTAACTAATTTAAATGTTAAACACTTGTCACAAATAAATATTTATATAAAATGTCTTCATTGTACACAGTGATAGAGGCAGTTAATGAACTGTACAGTATGTGCACCACACAACTCATTCATGTTTTTTCAAACAGTGCATGAACTAAATAAATCCCATATCTACATACCATATAGTAAACTGAAACATATATGATTATCATTAGAAATTTTGTTTGTTCTTAGTATAATGTGGCATACTAGACTCAAATCAGTGATAATGACCAAAACAAATAAATATTATCATTAACAATGATAAAAATATATCATGTACTTGATGTATCAAAAATGTTAAAAAGATTGGAAGTTTTTCTACACTATAGTAACTTAAACATTTTTAATGGAATGCACATTTTTTGGATAAATATTCACTATATACCCTTCTTGGGCAATATGATCTAGATACATACAGAACAAGGAACAGAACATAGAAAAACTATGGAGGAAACTTAAATGTTTCCTGGATTTGTAAGTGTCAACCTTAGGGTTCCTGAAGGCTTAGTGACCTTATTTTCCAATTGGAACATCTTTGAGAGTAATTGGGGAGTTCTCAATTAGATACTCGGAGACCAAAAATGTAACTTGAAAAGTGTGGTTCGTATCATCTAAATAGACCATTAGTATTGTCTTGAGGTAGCAACACTTTCCCACTTAAAGTCAAGGACTAGCCATGTGGCATTGGTCCTTTCTGCCTCAGTGCTAGACTAACAGGTCAAAAGAATTCCTGTGGCAAGAATGAGTATTGAATGCAACCTTTATTTTTATTTCGATTTCACTCAAGTTAGCAGACTAAAAAAGTATTGTGCTTGCATTTTTGCATTAAATCAATTCTTGAGTACCATATTGAAAGATTCCTCCCAGTTTACTTTTCTGGGTGCTTTAAAATGCTCATTTTTCCCTTTACCAAGTGTCCATTGTCATATTCACAACTTCCACAACATTCTGCTTTGGTTCTACTCAGTGTTTTGTTATATTCCTTCTTATTTCCAAATCACTTCTATCTCTAATTTTATATAACTTTTTTGATTTGATGAGAAAACATTTCTTAGCTTTTCCAGGATATGAGCTAATATATTTTCCAGACACCTTACTACACTGTTTGCAAACAAGCTTCATTTATCAATGGATGACAGTCTACCAACACAATGCAAGGTCAGAAATTCTCTAACTCTCCACGTTCAAACTAAGCACAATTTGATAACAACAGATATTGAATACCATCTTTTTAATTATCATTATGAAATTGATAGTCATAGATCATGAATGAAAGTTTTTATGTTTTGCAATGGTATTTAATATTTTGAATACAGCATCATTTCACAGGATGACAAAAAGTCCTATTCTGTACAACAGAAAAAATAAACAAATGGGACTTAATTAAGTCGAAAAGTTTCTGCACATCTAAGGAAACAACAATTAAAGACAACCTTCAGAATGAGTTGCATGGTATGAATCTGACAAAGGTTTGATAACTAGAATCTATAGAGAACTCAAATTAATAAACAAAAAGAGCAAGCAATCCTATCTATCACTGGGCAAGAGACATGAACTGAAACTTCTCTGAGGAAGACAGACAAATGGCTAGCAAACATTTGAAAAAATGCTCATTGTCCCTAATCATCAAAGAAGGGCAAATCAAAATTACGCTGAGATATCACCTCACCCCAGGGAGCATGGCCCACATCACAAAGGCTCAAAGCTGCAGATGCTGGCATGGATGTGGAGAGAAGGGAAAATTTTTACACTGCTGGTGGAACTGCAAACTAATACCACCTTTTTGGAAGGAAGTATGAAGAATCCTAAAAGACTCAAATTAGTCCTCTCATTTGATCCTGCAATCCCACTACTAGGCATCTACCCAAAAGAAGAAAATCATTTTATCATAAGGACATTTGGACTAGACTGTTCATTGCAGCTCAATTTACAATCACCGAAATGTGTAGATAGCCTAAATGTCCACCAACCCAGAAATGGAATAACAATCTGTGGTATGTGTATACCATGGAATACTATTCAGCCATTAAAAAGATGGAGACTTTATTTCTTTTGTGTTAATCTGGATGGAGTTGAGATACATTCTTCTTAGCTCCTCCATCGCAAGAATGGAGAAGCAAGAATCCAATGTGCTCAATACTAACATGAAGCCAGTAGACAATCTAATAAGAGAAAAACTCAGATCAGTTCAACGTGAGGGGCATGGGAATGAGGGAGAGGGGAGATGGGGGAAGGAAGGGCATGAGTGTGCTCTCATTTAATGGGCACAATGTTAGGGTGTATGGCACACCTCTGGGGGGGCAGAATTATAAGGAGGAGTCTACATAACAAATGCAAACACTGTAACCTAATTCTTCATACCCTCAAATTAACCTCAAACAATAATAAAACTCCTATTCTAGTCTTTCATAATCCAAGATAGCACCTTATTGAGAATTGCTGAGATAGAATATACAATTCAGTTTACACTGATAAATTTTATTTAAGGATTCATTTTATTTTGATTATCATGAGCTATAATATTACTTTTGGTGTATGTGTTCACAACAGTCTAAACAGTACCACCCATGATTTTACTCTTTTTATAAAGATATAATTTTCAAACAGTCTAGGTGCACTTTTAGAATGGGACTCCATTTCCGTGGTACTCTCCTTAACATATGTCTTTGCCATTATGTCAATATGGGGAAGAATAAATTGAAGGCAAGAATTCTCATTTTACTTTCTTTGATTTCATGGGTTTTTTTTTTTAAACAGGAAGTCATTTGCCTTATTTTTTTCCTGATTAACACATTTCTTCATCAACTATAATTGCAAACCATTAAATTAGATTGCCTCCTTTCAATCATTGCTGGCTTCAATTTTCCTAAGAAGGGGAATAATGTAGATTTTAAGATTGAAAATATATATGCCATTGTTAGTGTTCAGAAAAAATTGTTTAATAAAATGGTTTTTCATCATAATGTACCTTAATGTTACACAATTATGATAATTTAAAACTTTAGACATGCATAATAAATGGAAAATGTTGTCATTAAGGAAGAAAAGCTAGATATCATATTAAACCAGATGGCATTCTCATACTCAGCCTGTCTATGGCTCTAACTTTAGATTTAAGGAATGCCTCGGGCAAGAATGCTGCAAGACGAATAGTAGTACTTGAAAGACCAATTTATATTCTGATATAAGGCTCATAGAGATACATTTTAGAAGTAGGTCGGGGAATCATCACGGGTTGATTGTATCACTTGACAAATCATGTACATGATACCAATTCTTGGTTTAAATTTTTTAAAAAGGAAAAAAGTGGATAACATTAGTAACGCTGAGCTCAGGGTGAATTCTGCTTGTCTTGATTTACTACAGTAAGCAATTTGCAATGGTTTCTAAACAGGAAAAAATATCATATGTTATTTTATTATTATTTTCATTTATAGTATTTCCCCTGCTGGAACTAATATCTGGTCACTTAGCATCACATAGGTAAAACATCTGGAAATGTTAACTGAATATTTCCCATTTATTTTGATGTCGTATGCTCACATACAGCCAATATAAGAGAGACTTCCATAAACACTTGCTGGTTGTGCAGAAAGCCACAGGAGACCTAGTTTAATAAAAAGGCTTTGTACAAAAGAAGATGATTATCTCACTATATTTTTGTAGTTATATTTGTGTGTGTACATAGTTGCCAGTTATAACATTATCTTCAAAGGTAAAATAAGATAATTCACCTCATGATATATACCTTCTCGGTTTTTCTTACAGGCATCTCTTTAACACCACTTATCAAAGTTGTACTATCTTTTCAAGTTCTCATTCAAAAAAAAAAATCTACGAAGCCTTCCCAAACTAGACTATCCCTCCCTACAAAAGCCCTGTTTGTCATCTTTGGTATCTTGGATTACTTACTGCCTTGTAAGATTTTTAATTATATGTGTATGCAACCCAAGACTTAGAATTACTTCCTTTCTGACCCCCACCACCCCAGCCTGGCCAAGGTAATGTTTTCTAATGTATTCAAGAAATGAGAGCCTTGTCTCAATCTATTCCTGAGTCATTCATTACCCAATTGTTCCTCTTCCCCAGTGTTCACTGTTTAGTTTCAGGATACTTTGCATTCTAAGGCTTAGCACATCCCCAGACTAATGGGCTTCAGTTCCTTGTATTGGTTCTTTTCTTTTTTTCCATTTTATTTTATTTTTATTTATTTATTTATTTATTTATTTAATTTATTTATTTTGTAGAGACAGAGTCTCACTTTATTGCCCTTGGTAGAGTTCTGTGGCTCACACAGCTCACAGCAAACTCCTGCTCCTGGGCTTAGGTGATTCTCTTGCCTCAGGCTCCCAAGTAGTTGGGACTACAGGTGCCTGCCACAATGCCCGGCTATTCTTTGTTGCAGTTCTGCCAGGGCTGGGTTTGAACCCGCCACGCTCAGTATACGGGGCCAGTGCCCTACTTATTGAGCCCCTGTATTGGTACATAGGTTCTGGCCCCTGTATTGGTTCTTGATCCTTATATGTATCAAGCGTTGGGAGTAAATTAAGGGAATCTGTGGCAATATGGACAAAATACACAACTGTATGCTTTATATGATAGTCCCCACAGACTAAAGAAAAACATAAAGACACTTATGTAGTCAACTTTACACAGGGCCGATATTTACGCATGCTTTGAGACATACTCAGTGACCTCTGAGTTTTTCACTGCTATGAGAGTGACTCTTCACAACCACCAAACAAGTATCACCATATTTTAGAAAATCCTACTTCCTACTTTAAGTGCTGGTCATACAAATGATCCAACCTATTTCCTTCATTTTCATATACAAGAAATGTTCTATTCTCCATCAGCACATTTTATGAACCACAGTGGTTCAATGCAGTTTATCATCTGTAGGTGGACACAGAGCAGGGAAGTTCAACGTAAGTGAGATCAGCAGGGGCATTTCCTCAGTGTGAGGATATTACATATTCTTTTTGGTCATTTAATTGGGACCTAAGTATTGATTCAAACCACACATGTGCTCATGAGTGCACACATTCACACACAACTGAACACATTAAAATGATCAAAGACAGTCAAAAGAAGAAATCACTTTCCTACATATGATGTTTTGAGTAATGCCCTGTTTAAACAATAAAAGTTTGTTTAAAGATAATTAGAATCCAAATATTTCTTCCTCTTTGCTTTCAATACAAGATTTATGCTTATTAAAAATACTGTGTATCAATGGTTTTACTTTTGAAAGATCTGGTAGAAGATTCGAAATTAACACTTTTCTGTACCTAAAGCTGGATATCAACGTTTGGGTAGGTTTACCCCAAAACACAATTTGTAGTAATGGAGACTAGTAAGAATTTATTAACTTTGTATAAAAATAGTCCTCCAGATTTTAGAAGAGTCTGAATGTTCACTTTCCATTCTATGAAATGTCCTATTTCCACTACAAATATGATTCATATTTGACTTCTCTTATTCATATTTATATCTCTGATGCTAATTACACTGTTGCCGTTTAGTAAATGCATCTATGAACGGTGATCATAAACACACACATACCCCAACAGGGCAGAATGACAGTGAAGAGTACACTATAAATCATGCCCTCTACTTCATGGAACAATCCACCCTCCCTGTGTTCATCCCCTCGTTTTTATCAAACACTAGTTGTGGAGAAGTCACACAGAGAAAGCAGCTCACGTATGGTAACGGGAGAGGCTTTGCCACAGCACCAAGTACTATTGGGATTATGACCAACAAATCTGCAGGGACTGGAGGGAATTTCTGTGAAGAGAATTTTTGTACTCAGATATTTCTGCATACTTTTCAACCTTCAAATAATTCTTCTAGGGCTTTTAAGAGATATTTGTCATTCATTCACTGTCTTCTACGAAAATAATCTGCCACAGTAGTGGGGAGGTGTTTATTGAACTTTCACTATCAGGATCTTTAATATGAATTTCTACACTCCTAGAATTTTATTTTTCTAGGTTCTTGGACAAGTCAGCCAAATACAAAACATGTTTACATTGGTTCCATTTTCTGAGGGCTTCAATTGAAATTTCCATTCTGAGACTTCACTTTAGAATGATTTTTTTTTTCTTTTTGGGTTAATCAGGTTGGCTTTATATAACTTTTTGAAACCTCCATAGATGACCCATAAATAAAACCTGTGATTTTATATACTTTAACTGTTGAACTAACATATATACATTTTTACAAAGTAAATAATTTTATTTCTCTTTATTTGGTTTATTCAACATTTTTGAAAACTAAAGATTCTAAGAGCTGCAGTTGCTCTACTTGGAGCAATTTTCATTAGAACTCTCATGTATTGATACATAGTAAATAATTAATATGTAAATATGAGAAAACCTAAAAATATAATTTAAAAAACCAGAAAGCACTTTTGCAGAATAGGCTAATCAAGGCAGCATACCATTCTAATATCTCTTCTACCCACTGGAAATAGGTTTATATACTATAAACATTAGTAATATTAGAGATGGCCATAGGACTCTTGTGCATGATTATTTAGATGCTGTAATTCCATGATAAGATTGTTGTTACATTTCACATATTTATTTTAAAAATAAGAAAGAAAATTTGGTTCTGGATGGTGTTTCTTGATAAGGAAATTAGACCAGGCTCAAATGTTATTATGTCATTATCTGATGCAATTAAAAACAGACCTGTGTTCACAGCTCAGATAGACTACAGCTTAAGAATGTAAAAGATCATGCACAGAATCTCAAGAGTTTGATTGGCTAATCAGTAGATTGACAATATAGACCGCTAGACTCTGTGGGGGAAGAAACAGTATGCCAAAATAAAATTTTCAAAGAACACTGTGCAAATTATTCTACTCTTTGTAATACCTGTTCTCAGAGGCTTCTCAGGCAATATAGAAAAAGGAAAACATAAACAACCAATTGCATTCGATGGAAAGAATTGTTATTATAATAGAGGAGTAGCAAAGTGATGCCCAAGAGGTCAGGATATACTTTACCTACAAGGTGGCATTTGACTTAAATCATTAGCTGAATCTGGAAATATGAAAACATATTGCCATTTTGAAGGCTGAAAGAAAATCTTCCATGACTTTTTTATAGTAAGTAAAATTACATAGAGCTACAAAATTGGCTGGATATTAGAAGACGGTGAAGGTCAGTGAAAATACTTTAGGATTTATTCTATATGCAAAGAGTAGAGATTGAAGAATCTTGAGGAAAGGAGTGATGTTATCTGCTTCATATTTTAGGAGGGCAAGGATAGCTGAGTTTGTAAGTAATTAATTGCAGAGAAAATTAATTGCAACAGAGTAGAATAAAAATAGCTATGGCCTGGGCAACTATGGTGGATATAAGGGGACTGAGAATGGAGATACTAAATAAAAGAGTAGTGTGTGTTGGTTTATTGAGCATAAAAGAAGATTAAAAAAAAAAAAAGCAACTTGCAATGTGCTGGCAGAGATTTCTGGTATTAGTCAAATTGGGAACCCAGAAGATCAAATTGGGGGATGAAATGACTGGATTTCAATAGGAGTCTTTCAAAATTAGGAAGTCTGAAATTAGACTCAAAATGAACTGTAAACCTGATGATCATCTATGAAAGATGAAGAAGGCTCAGTGCCTGTGGCTCAACAGGCGAGAGCGCCAGCCACGTACACCTGAGTTGGTGGGTTCGAATCCAGCCCGGGCCCACCAGGCATCAATGAGGTCTGCAACTAAAAAAAACAAAAAAATGGCCATGCGTTGTAGCAGGCGCCTGTGGTCCCAGCTACTTGGGAGGCGGAGGGAGGAGACTCGCTTAAGCCCTGGAATTGGAGGTTGCTGTGAGCTGTGATGCCACAGCACTCTACCCAGGGTGACAGCTTGAGGCTCTGTCTCAAAAAAAAAAAAAAGAAAGAAAGAAAGAAGAAGAAGATTAAGATGTGAAAACTGTTTAGAGGTTCAAGACATAAAACCAATGGTTTGGAGCCCCAAGTCTGCCTTTTTAAAGTATCATCATTTAGGTATTGAATAAAGATAGAGCCACAAAATAAAATGTAAAAGAAATGATATAAGGTATGACCTACTAAATTCAGAAAGTGTGATTAGCTCACTTCTTTCTTTTATTTTTTTTTTTTTTTTTTTTTGCAGTTTTTGGCCAGGATCAGGTTTGAACCCACCACCTCCGGTATATGGGGCTGACGCCCTACTCTTTGAGCCACAGGCCCCACCCACTTATTTATTTTCTTTTACTCAATTTATATTACTTTACCTATCAGGTTATAGTTGTTTACTGAATCCTGGTATATAATAGTAAAAATAACCTTCAATAAATACAAATATACCCTGCCCCAATTGCTACTGTATTTTCCCTTAATGAAACATAATAGCAGATAAATAACTTACAGCCCCCAAATCAAATGTAAATTAAGAAGAAGCTAAATAAAATGAATTATTCATTTTTGTATACTTAGTGGGAAAATATGATACATTTCCTTCTTCCGTGTAGCCAGACATTTACTTGTCAGGCAATCCTTTCTCCCAATGCCAGTTCTGATTATCATCTTAGAAAGACTTGTACTTGAAGTACATGGGACTCAGTCACAGAGAGTACTCGGTAATGGCATGAGATGATCAACTCATGATGAATGAAAATGGAAAGCTCAAGGCTAAGGTCACGCATTGTGACTGTTCTGTACAAACCCAAAAGTGATCACTCTTTGGAATTTTCCAACCTTACCTTTAGGGGGAAAAGAAAACTCTTAACAAACCAGGAATTATTCTTTTTACTACAGATCATTTTATAAAACTGGTAAGTCACACTTTAGTAAACATGAAAACACAAAACAAATATTTTAGAAATCCCTGTTTAGTTTTAAACTATATAATGCAATGAAAATACTCAAAATTTATTTAATTTCACACATTATTTATATTAAATAAGAACTTGGAGGGCACATTCTACCATATTAAAAAAAGATACAATTCATGAAAACATCAATTATGTGTTTATTGTGAATTTGGCTAGAATGATCTTATTTCCAGAAATCATGTTCTACATGATGTAGAGATCAAGTAGTGCTGGTCATATTAATTCGGTAAGGATTTTAAAAGGGGGAAATATTCTGATAATTATTTATTTATTAGAATCATTATTTTGCTGTGGTTGCTGCATTGGGTACAATGTTCTAAAAGAAAGAATTAGTGTGAATAGAATAGAAAAGACAAAAAAATTAAGGTAATTTACCATTTGATGAAAGACTAATGAATAATTGAAAATCTTATTTGTGGCTTAGTCCAACTTGGATTTAAGCAATTCATGGAGTATATTCATATATACTTGAAAATAGACCTTAATCAGATGCATAACTTGTACATTTGAAACAAGTCATTTCTTCCTTTCACCAATCATTTATTGATTTCCAATGCTTTCCTGGTAACTACTAAAGATAGATATACTAAAGATTTTAATGAGATGTGGCACCTTATTTCAAGCAATGTAGAATGTGAAGCTGGAGACAGGCAATCCAGCTAGCAATTGCTCTGGGAGAGGGGAGACTCAGGAGCACAGGGCAAGTCACTCTACTCATGGGGAGAAGGATAAAGAGATGTTTCACAGGCAATGTCTGTTCAGCTACTGACTCTGTAGCTAAATACTATCTCCGATCCATGTCAGCTCTCAAAATCTAGGAAGTTTAAGATAATTGCCATACATTAAAAACATGAAAAGAAATCTTTAAAATAAATCAAACAAGGGGAAGCAATTAATGTTCAAGTCACAGTCTTGGACCATTAATACCCTTCATGAGTAACCACATAATTTGTTCTTCACCATGAAAATTGTTCAGAGAAACATTTCTTGAAAGGTGCTTGTGGCACACACTGTGTGAAAGAGATAATGGATTAACAAAAGACAATAAAATTAAGAGCTTTGTTGTGCCAGTGGCAAGACTCATTCTGGTTACTGAATTTTATAAGGTTATCTGATTAGGAAATATTTTACTCTTTTTTCTAATTACTGTATGGTTTTATGAGGCAATATTTTCATTTTTATTCTTCTTGAACCATATACTAAAAAGAATTAAAGACAATAACTACTCTGAAGTATGATATCCTAAACATATTAAGTTTATTACTTTGTTTCATCAAGACAAAAGACCAAAAATTACTTTATAACAAAGATATTTGCACCAGATTGTTCATTGCAGCTCCATTCATAATAGCCAAGTCATGGAAGGAGCCCAAGTGCCCATCGACCCATGAATGGATTAACAAATTGTGGTATATGTATACCATGGAATATTATGCAGCCTTAAAAAAAGATGGAGACTTTAACTCTTTTACATTTACATGGATGGAACTGGAACATATCCTACTTAGTAAAGTATCTCAAGAGTGGAAGAAAAAATATCCAATGTACTCAGTACTATTATGAAACCAATTTACGATCACTCACACTTTCATATGAAGAATAGATCACAACTATGGCCCAGGATGAAGGAGGGAGGAGGGAGGGATGGGTGCGAAGTGGGGAGGTCAGATTGAGGGCGGGTGAATGGTGGGATCACACCTATGGTGCATAATGCAAGGGTACATGTCGGATCTATTAAGTACAGAGTATAAATGTCTTAACACAATAATCAAGCAAACGAGATGAGGTATATATTAACCAGTGTGATGTAAGTGTTCCTAATGCTATATGAAATCAGTACATTCTACATCAATGCACTAATGTATACATGATCTATGTGTTTATGATTTAAAAAAAGAAAAGAAAAAATACTACTAAAAGCACAATAGAACTGGACAAACAGAATGGGAGTCAAGTTACCTCTGTCCAACTCATAGTTTTCAAGCACCAAAAATATGGCAGCCTTTGTTCTTGTTCCTATGGAATATATTGAGAGAGAGAGATTTACAATTAGCGTCACTTCTCTAAAAATGTGCTGCTATCTCTTTAGAGAAGCAGATAAGTACTGAAACTCCTGCAATATGAGACAGAGTATGATAATAGAGATGGAGATATACAGGTGTGGTGATAGAGGTGGTGTGTTTATAGACCACAGACAAATTGTTGGTGAGCAAGGCATTCTGGCCAGACCTTGACTGATCAGTAGGACTGCTGTCAAACATAGGAACAAAAAGAGCTGAGTGTGTTCCATGATCTTTTACACTACTTATGGATGGATCATAGAGTAAATATTTTGGAATGAATAATGAAAGGCAGGATTGTAATTTCAGATATGTCTATAAACTTAGGTTAGTATAGAAAAAACAATTGAAGACAGAGATTCTAGCGACCCCTTGGCTATTAACTAAGGAAGATAAACAGACAAGCTTTGATGACGTCTGTGGCCCATCCAATTCCAGGAGTGTTCTTTTTTTTTTTTTTTTAAACACTCCTGAACTATTTACATTATAAGCTTAGAACATAATTCACTAAAGACTGGAACTGGAAACTTCCTGAAAGTTTACACATGTGACATAAATTAAAAAATAATCATAATATTAAGTAATGCATTTAACTGATTTATTTTCTTGATGTAATCGAATCTTAAAATCTATGGGAACATGGGAAGATTGGAACTAAAATTTCTTAGATAAGAATTTATTGCAAACAAAAATCATGGAGTGATTAGAAAGTATGGGAATACTGTATTATTAATAGCAACATCATAACTGCTTTTGTTCTCAGAATTTAGAATATAGAATATGTCAGAATTTCAAGAATGACAGGAAAAGTTTCTTATTGGTATGTAGGATACATTAGCAACTCTAATAATCCAGTCTTTTTACAGTCTTTTCAGAGATGGTATATTATCTTTCCCACATAAACCTCACCTCGGTTTTTTCTTACTGTTTTATCATGCAATACAGATCACCAATATTAGGTGGTGTTACATCAAATCATTTCTTACAACTAATCTTATTCTTTCTTATTTTTAATTATCATTTAATCTAAGATTGTTGCTGTCTCCAGATTCAATCTATCATGACCAAGGGAAAAGAACACAGACAAAGTAAGCAAAATTATACAGAAATAACTTCCTGTCATGGGATTCCACAGAAGGAAGTGGCATGGTTGGCACCTAGGATTTTAAAAACTGCTCTCCAATTATACATACTAAATATATTCTCTGGATTAAAAGTAAGATAATCAGCATCTGCCACAGAAAACAAACAAAATCTGTACACTCTGTGATTTGTGTTAATTGCCCCAAAATATGTCTAAAGACAAAAATATCTAATTCCATCATGACAGCTAAATTGGTTTGGTCAGCAGTAACTATTTCTCCCTGAAACACACATACACTCACTAATACACACACACACACACTATTCAGCCTTTCCCTTCCTCCCTGACATGTATTATTAACAGTACTTTAAGCTTACAACATAATTCACTAATGATTACAACTGGATTTCATGAAAGTCTATACATGTGACACAAAATTGAAAAATAATAATATTAAGGTGTGCATTTAACTGATTGATTTTCTTGACTTAAGTGAGTCTTAAAATCTATGATCATCAAAATGTTGCTTCCATTTCCTTCTGCATCCTGTCTGTAATCTGGAATACCACATCAAGAAGATAAGGAAAAGAGGGCAGCTTGGGAGAATGGGACCTGGAGCTTCCTTTGCACAATGCCAGGTGGCTTTGGAGGAGATTCTGTTAGTGCAATGCTGGGTTTACATTTGTATTTACTTACTTATGTCTCACTTGACACCCTTTTTTTTTTTTTTTGTAGAGACAGCGTCTCACTCTATTGCCCTCAGTAGCCTCAGTAGAGTGCCGTGGCGTCACAGAGCTCACAGCAACCTCCAACTCCTGGGCTTAGGCGATTCCCATAGCCTCCCATAGTCCAGTAGCTGGGACTACAGGCACCCACCACAACGCTTTGCAATTTTTTTGTTGCAGTTTGGCCAGGGCTGGGTTTGAACCTGCCACCCTCAGTATATGGGGTTGGCACCCTACCCACTGAGCCACAGACACTGCCTGCTTGACACATTTTTGACATCTATTATGGTTCCTGTTTCTTAAGAAGGTGCTGTTCAAAGTTGGTTTATGCAGGCTAAAGACAACATCTAGGCATATAAACTGTGGGAAATAAGGCCAATTATCCCTGGCAAGACTATGTCAAGGCTTTTTTATGTCAAAAAAAGATTACAATACCACAAGTCAAGAATGTCACAGTCTAAGTAGTGTAAATTATCTTGATAAGTAGAAAATGAAAATCTTTTCCTAGAGAAGTGATTTTCTCACATTTTTCTGTAGGGCAGTGTTACTTGCCAACTATGAAGTCTAAGGTAATTGGTGATGTGCGCAGATAATTTTAGTGACATATAATTATCTCTTAATTTCCACAACATCTAAATCAGTGCGTACTGCAATTAATCGTACCCTGTGGCCATATAGTTACAAAATACATCACTTGATTGTCTGTGAAATGAAAACTGTTGGTAGAAGCTTTCATGCAGAAACTAGCAACCTCAGTGGGAGCTCAGAGAAGAGCAGAGAAGGTGCTCAAGCCTTCACCTGCATCCTGACTTTCAGAAAATCATCACTCATCTCTAGCCTTCAGTTGTGTTAGCTGCCATGTGTAAATAATGGTGCCTTACTCTTCCAGTTAGATGCAGGAAATTCCTTCAAATTCTTATCAAAGAAGTATGAAAGGGTTGAAATCTTTAGGGATTCATACCATATAAAGACAATAGTGCATTTTCTGCTCAGGAGGAGACAAAGTTCTCCCTTCCTACTCTGCCCATGGGGTATCTAGTTGACTTTGGGAATATTGCCTTATTTGCTCTGTAAAATAAGTATATTTGACCAGATATTCCTAAAAATATTTTCTGTCTCTAAAATCTATTACTTTAAATGTAAGAGTCTGAGTTCTTAAATCCTGAATCATGTAATTATCTCTTTGCTCCTGAATTCTTTAAGTATCAGAAATATACATTTGATATGTAGAAAGCTAAGAAAACATTTCTTGGCCACGTGATTGAAGTAATTATGTTATTCCCATATGCAAATGAAGAACTAAGCCCTCTTATTTGTAAGTAAACTAGCATGGGTATGTGCTTCAAGAATTTAAAAATAGTCTGACTTTAATCTTACAGATTGGAAGTTCTGAATGTGACTGAAAATGTAATGATCCTCATACTGCATCATCCATAAAGCTATTAATCTTAACATGCTCCCAAACATGCAGGTTTTACTTTGCTCTCCTAACACACTTCTGCATTTGAAAATCATTCACTTATAACTGATAAAAAGACTGGAGTGTCCATAGTTTTCAGTGTGCCCCAAGGTGCTTTTCATGATAAGGCTGAATTGGAATGTGGTTTAGGAGACTATCCTGATATTAGGTCTTACGGGTGAGTGCACTGTGTCAGTATGATTTATAGTCCTCAGCTCTGCCTGGGGAGAACAGGGTCTTTTGAGGAGCTGCAGTCATATTTTGGAGAATCAGTTTGAGGATGCTAATTGGAAATTGTCAAAATGTGTTGCTCTGGTCCCACGAGAACTCACCAAGCTTACTTTGCCAAACCAGCAGCAAATTGGATAACACCTCTAATTCATGCACAACTGCTCACAATTTTCCAACTGGGTTTTTAACTTGACTAAAGATAGTTTGAATATGAGTGACACCTCTGGTCAAAGTACCGTAAGGGTAATTATAGATGATTGAACAAATTCGCTATAAAAATTTCAGACATGGTATTAAACTTGAGACAACTCATTCATCAAGTGCTTGAAAAAATGTACTAAATCTCTGGCCTTGAAAGATTCATATTCTAGGACAAGGATATGTGAAGAGCCTGGATTAAAACATTTTATGTTGTTTTTTCAGACTATATAGTTTTTGGAGGAACTACTCAACTCAGCCATGGTTGACCTAAATAATAAATATTATGAAATACAAAAGTAATTGGGTTTGATTTTATTCCAATAAAATATTACATAAGAAAACACACAGTGGGCTGGACAGAGCCAATGGGCCATATCCTATGATAGTAGTTTGCCTTTAGAAAAGGGATGACATGATTACAAATCAAATAAAGAAAAAAATCTAAGTCAATCAGGGAAAACTGAGATGCAATTGATATACATGGGAAATGATATAGGACTTTAAAAAGACAAGATGTTTGCGGATGGAAACGGTTCCTGCAGGCATCAAGACATACGTGGTCATCCTGAAGGCTGTTCTAAACAGACTTGGCAGATGACACGGATGAGTCATGTTTGAGTCATCAAGTGGCCACCTATGTCTGGTAATACAAACTGCCCCGGAAACACTACCTTAACCTGGTCCCGACACTTGACTTACTTACCTCTTAGAACCCTGATGCTAAGAATCTAGACTTTGCTGTTTTATATAGTGCTCTCAGCCCCTATCAGGTCAAATTTTATAACTCCAAACAAGTGAACAAGGGAAATGTGCTAGACAGATTGTTATTTCTAATTTACCAGAATGTACACTGAATCTCAAATTAATACTACATATAAATGGCCCCTGACTCTTCATAAATGTTCAACTTGTATAATTTGGTTTCTGCTCTCCGACCACTCCCTTTTCCAAAGTTCCCCAATAAAACAGATCCTCTCCTTAGCACATTCTTTGTTCTCCTGTGTTTGTCTTCAATCAATTCTGTCACGAACTGACTTTAGGAAGTAATCAGAGTATTAGTATAAATCCATCTGACTTTTCTCCTAAATATAACAATTTCATAGCTTTGTTTTTATTGCACTGATAGACCCCCTCATGGTACCCGTGATTTTTCACATGGGACCTTGTACCTCCTTGGAGTCCATGCCTCCATTCCTTGAATATGAGCTTGACTTTGTGACTTTTGGAACATTAGCACATATATATATATAAAATTGACCACATATTTTCATATTTTTGCTTGCTTATTTTACTTCAGTTATTGTTAGCCTATTGGATAAAGAGGGATTCATGGAGCACAGCCATGCTTCCTCAATTGTCAAAGCAATTCTAATTAATCTACAGTCAGCAGATGCCCAGAAATGTAGAGAGCTCAGTCAAAATCAGCAGAATGACCCAGATAAGCCACAGACTAGTAAATAAATAAATTCTCTTTATTTTATACCACTGAGGACTTGTGTGAGGTTTGTTAGATAGCAGGGACATGGTATTAGATAAATAAGAGAAGCACAAACTACTATGTGAAAAATGCAAGGTAGTAACTGCATAGGTTCTAAGTAATACATTATTTCAGAGCTTGGTGCATTTGTGGTAGCTAGAGAAGGCAATGGATGCGAAAATCAAGTAAAGATGGTACTATACAGAAAAATTATTCTGAATAATCTCACACATTGGTCTCACCCGGGAATATTTTTCAAAAATTCTAAACTTGAAATTGATAGACCATTTCCAGCAGCATAAGGGATAATCATCACACAGGAAATGTCAGCACCAATGGTGGCATAGGGAACTCCAGGGGCCGATGTTTCCTCCTAAATATGGAATAATCTGGTAAGATATCAGAATCAATCATATAGAAACTTTGGAAGTTAGTCAAGGATTTATTAGATCAACAAAACTTGATAGGAATAAAGCCTCCTGTTAGGAGGGCTTTGTGATGTTTTAACTTCCCCGTGCCTAACCACTTCCCTTCTTAGAAAGGGAGCTGATTAAAAGACAGAAATCCACATACCCGATGAAGATGTCTGGTGACAAGAAAGAAGAGTGAATCTTGTTTCCAAGGAATTATTTTGTCTGTGTGCTCTGTCTAGAGGAATCTCTGAAGGAGTAACACAAGAGGCCAACTTTGTTCCACGTAACTTAACACTCTCTCAGGCTGGCAAAAAATGTATTCCAAAATATTGGAAGTTGGCTCGGTGCCCATAGCTCAGTGGTTAGGGCGCCAGCCACATACACCAGGGCTGGTGGGTTCAAACCTGGCCCAGGCCTTTTAAACAATAATGACACCAACAACAACAAAAGGAAAATAGTAGGGCGTTGTGGTGGGCACCTTTAGTCCCAGCTACTTGGGAGGCTGAGGCAAGAGAATTGCTTAAGCCCAAGAGTCGGAGGTTGCTGTTAGGTATGATGCAACCACATTCTACCAAAGGTGATATAGTGAGACTCTGTCTCAAAAAATAAAATAAAATAAAATAAAATAAAATAAAATAAAATATTGGAAGCCAAGTAATGAGATTCCTGCATGAGCAAATATTAAAACACAGGCCAAAGAATAGACATGCCATAATCTTGGTTGGAAAATTAGATATTTATATGTTGTCAATTATAATGCTTAGGGTAATCACTAAGGAAACTACTACAAAATATACATGAAATAAAATCAGAGAAACAGGAAACATAAGTAAAAAAAATAAATTGAACACAACATTACACAGTAATAAAGCAATTGAGAAACAAAAATACATAAAATATAAAGAAAACCAAGAACAAAATGAAATAATTTCTTCTTTATCATCTGTTACTTTTAATATAAATGGTTAAAGCTCTTCCATTAAAAGATGGGGAAGTGAAAAATAGTTACATATTGAAAAATCCCTCTGTAGACTGTCATAAATTACTCACTCCCTTTAGATCGTGGGACAATAGAATATATTCAACGCAAATAATATCCGAAAGAGAACTGGGTTGCTATACATAACAGAAAAATAGGCTTATGTCAAAAATTGTTACAAGGCACCGAGAAGATTTAAATGTTAATCTACCAAGAAGCTGTAACAGTTATAAACGTATGTACCCTAAACCAAGATCAGGGAATATATGAGTCAAAAATTGAAAGAAACAAAGAGATATGTAGACATTTCTGTAATTACAGTTGGGGAAGGCATTGTCCCATTTTCAATAACAGCTATAACAATTAGACATAAAAAAACTAATACAAATATAGAAAACTTGAAAACAACTATAAATTAATTGAACCTAACAGATAGATAGAGAACACTCTGCCCAACAACTGAACTTCTCAGGTGCACATGGACCAATCTGTAGGATAGTCCATACGCTAATCTGTAAAACAAAATTTAAAAGGCTTAAAGATTGGAATTATACAAAGTAGTGTCTCTAATAACAAAAAAGTGAAACGAGAAATTAATAGCATAAAGAAAACTAAAAATACATTTCCATAAATAAATGGAAATTTAAAAAAACTGAAAGTATTTTGAGATGAATGAAAATGAAGTCCAACGTAACAAAAGTTACAGAATGGTTTACTTTTAGTTCTTGGAGGAATCTCCGTACTATATTTATAGAATTTTACACTAACTTGCAGTCCTACCATCCTACCACTTTATCCAGCAATCCCATACTAGGTGTCTATCCAGGGAAAAAAAGATTTTATTTAAAAAAGACACTTGCTCTCAAATGTTTATAGCAGCACAATTTACAGTTGCAAAGATGTGAAAACCACCCAATGCCCGTCAAACCTTATACCTGATGTATGGACGCAAAAAATCCATCAACTGGCTAACACCATAACCAGAAATATTCCAATTTCAAACCAAGATGAGAAGTTGATATTCTCATGCTATAGATATCTTTTCCTAACGTATTTGAATAAGACGCATATCATGATGAGGCTGTTATCCCCCTCTTAACAATATATTTTTCACTTGGGAGGATAATGGTGAAATTGAAATTTTGCAGTGGCATCTGCTGGTTACTTGACAGAGCCTGGCCTAAAAGATTTTCCTGTATCTATTGGTTAAATAAGGAAATGTCCATGCTGTTGTGAATACTACATGTTATACCTAGATTACTTCCTTGGGAAAGTTGAGATCCATATGCACAAACTAATAAATAAACCAGGACTTGGTTAAAATTGTCTTATTTTCCTTTAAAAACATCTATCTTCCTTTATCACCTGGAGACACAAATATTTTACTGTGGCATGCATTTACCATTTCAATGCTTTATTCCTCGAGAAACAATATATATATTTTTAGAGATCTCCTCTCCATTTGTTATTTAGGTTGAAAATAGGTAGATATAATTTTATAGCTAATGATTTAATTATCTAAGTAGAATTCACATCTTTCCATTTCATATTATCCTTTATAATGAATATATAAATTGCATATATACATTTAAATTCACATATTATACCTTATAACATACATATAAATTGCACATATTCTTTATTAATAAGGTACTTATATATACATATATAGATCTGTGAAAGCAATTGAAGTTTATCTAACAAGGGTCTAAGATAAGATTTGGAACATATAAAATTATGTTGGAAGAGATGAAACTGGAAGGTGGGGTGCAGTTAGAGTACAGGGTCTCCTGCGGCTGTTGCGTTGATACAAAATAGAAGTAATGCAAGCCTTTCCCCATGATGACGGACCAAACAAAATAGAATGGGAAGGGAGTGATGGATACCTAAATAATAACTACCAGGAACCATGTACCTTGGGAAGAAAAAGTGACTCGTACTGTTAAAAAAAAAGAAGAAGAAAAAGAAGAGTTGAAAACAATCTGCATGGTTATACCTCCAGGACCTACTCTCAACTCTTTTTGTCTATCCTTATTCTCCTGCAACAAGCACTAAGCCAAGAGAAGAATATTATCAATAACTAATTGGATACAGTTTTAGTTCCAGAATGGCAGCAGGAAGCCTCAATTGACTCATTCCCAAGTCAGGCAAATACATGATAGAAACAATAACAGCTATTTTAAAAGACAGCTTGGCATTTTCTTACACAGCAATTGTCATATAATTTACCAATTGTATTTTGAAAACTTCGTGTTCATACAAATTTGCCGCGCATGAACATTTGCAGCAGCTTTCTTCATAATTACCCCAAACTGGAAGCAATCAAGGTGTCTTTCAATGTATTTCAACAGGTGAATGCATAACAAACTCTGCTATATCCATTCAGAGGAATATTATTTAGTAAAAACATGAGTAAACAAGCCATCTAGCAATAAAAGAGACAAAGAGAACTCATACATCCATATTTCTAAGTGAAAGAAGCCGGTACAAAAAAGCTTCATTCTGTATTAACTCCAAATTTGTGACATTCTGAAGAGGAAAAATTGTAGAGAAAGTTAAAAGATCAGTAGTTGCGACAGGTTCAGTTGGAAGGTAGAAAGAATAGCTATGCAGAGCATGAGGACTTTTCAGGGTAATTAAACTATAACTTACAGCATTGTAATAGCGAAAACACGCCCTCCTTGGTGCACCCATGCCTCGTTTTATTGCACTTTGCTCTATTGCACTTCACAGATATTGTATTTTTCACAAACTGAAGATTTGCAGCAACCCCTCGCTTCATCAGGCAAGTCCATCAGTGCAATTTGTACAGTGGCGTGTGTTCACTGCATATCTTCATGTCACATTTTGGTAGTTCTCGAGAATATTTTCAACTCCTTCATTATTATTGTATCTGTCATGATAATCTATGTTCAGTGACCTTTGATGCTACTATTGTAATTTTGGGGGGTTATCACAAATCATGACCATGTAAGACTGTGAACTTAGTAAATAATTGTATGTGTTCAGACTGCTCCACCCACTGGCTGTTTCCCATCTCTCTCTCCTTGAGTCTCCTTATTCGTTGAGACACAATGATATTGAAATTAGACCAATCAATGACCCTACAATGGTCTCAGTTGCACATCTCTCATTTCAAATCACAAGCTAGAAATGATCAATTCTAGTGAGGAAAACATGTTGAAAGTCAAAATAAGCTATAAGCTAGAGGTTTTGCCCCAAACAGTCAGCTTGAGAATATAAAGGAAAAGTTCTTAAAGTAAATTAAAAGTGCAACTTCATTGAATACAAAAGAAAGAAAAAATCCTTACTCGTAATATAGAAAAAGTGTCATTGGTCTATCAAGGGTGTCCATCTGCCCCCAAGGGCCACATGCTGATTTTGTGAGGAGTTTTGCTGCTTTTCTGTGATGCTGGATATCACAAAAATTGTGCATAGAATTTTCCTTTTTTCTTTATCAGTTTTCTGTAGTGTTTGTGTATTTAATATGTGGCCTAAGATAGTTTTTATTCTTCCAATGTGCAGCAGAGGGGGAAAAAAAAGATTGGACACTCCTATAAAATAGGAGTCTGGATAGATCAGACAGCCACAATATTCCCTTAAACCAAAGCCTAATTCAGAGCAAGGCCCTAACCCTCTCCAATTCTATAAGAGCTGAGAGAGATGAGGAGCTACAGAAGAAAAGTCTAAAGCTAGTCAAAGCTAGTTCATGAAGTTTAAGGAAATGAGTTGTCTACATAACTTGAAAGAGTTGCAACTTAGTTAACATGCAAAGTTAACTAAGTTGCAATAAGTTAACTAGAAGATGTAGCCAAGATCTCTGATGAAGGTGGCTACATCAAACAACAGATTATTTTTTACTATAGATGAATAAGCTTTGTATGAGAAGAGGATGTCATCTGGGACTGTCATAGCTATAGAGGAAATATCAATGTCTGGCTTCAAAACTTCAAAGGACAGGCTGACTCCTTAATAGGGGCTAATGCAGCTAAAGACTTTTTCATTTGGAAGCAATGCTCATTTACCATTCTGAAAATTCTAGAGTTGAAGACCGACACTAAATCTGCTCTGCATGTGCTCGACAAATGAAACAACAAAGCCTGCATGACCACATGTCTGTTTAGAGTATGATTTTCTGAATATTTAATGCCCACTGTTCCTATGTATTCTCAGAAAAAAATTACTTTTTTTCATCTCTCTCTCTTTTGTTTTTAGACAGAGTCTCACTTTGTCACTCTCTGTAGAGTTATGTTATGTCACAGCTCACAGCTACCTCAAACTCTTGGACTCCAGCGATTCTCTTGCCTCAGCCTCCCAAGTAGCTGGGACTACAGGCACCCACCACAACGCCCAGATATTTTTTTTAGAGACAAGGTCTTTCTCTGTATCAGGCTGGTCTCAAACCTGTTAGCTCAGGTGATCCACGTGCCTCGGCCTCCGAGAGTGCTAGGATTACAGGTGTGAGCCACTGCGCCCAGTCTTTAAAAAAAAAAAGTTTCCTTTCAAAATAATACTCTTTGACAATGCATCTGACCACCCAAAAACACTGACTGAAATGTGCAATGTGCATTGTTTTGTTTTTGTTTTTCTTGAGACTGAGTCTCACTCTGTGTCCTGTGTAATGGGGTGCCGTGGCATCTGGGCTCACAGCAACCTCAAACTCTTGGGCTCAAGCATTCCCCTTGCCCTCAGACTATAGGAACCTGCCACAATTGTTTGATTGTTTGTTTGTTTTTTAGTAGAGACAGGGTCTCATTCTTGTTCAGGATAGTTTTGAACTCTTGAGCTCAAGTGATCCACCTGTCTTGGCCTCCCAGAGTGCTAGGATTATAGGGTAAGCTACAGCACCCAGTCCAAGATTATCATTGTTTTAAAAACAATATCCTTTCTGTAGCCCACAGATGAAGGAGATTTTAACTTTCAAGTCTTATTACACAAGAAATATATTTTCTAAGGCTATTGCCACTCTGGATGATTACTCAGATAGATCTGAGCAAAGTAATTTGAAAATCTTCTGGAAAGTTTCCCCACTCTAGATGCCATAGAGAACATTTGTGATTAATAGGAGGAGGTCAAAAATGTCAACCTGAATGGTAGTTTGATATAAGTTGATTTCAACCTTCATGGATGACTCTGGGGGTTTCAAGACTACATTGGAAGAAATAACTGCTAATACATCCATCATGTCACATATTTATCATTTATTTCTCCTATTAAACTGAAACTTTATACCCTTTCACCATTATCTCCCCATCCCATTTCTTCCAGCCTTAGGCAACCACCATTCTACTCTCTGTTTCCACAGGGTTCAATTTCTGTAGATTCTCTACAGGTAAGTGAGAACATGCAATATTTCTCTTTCTATGCCTCAATAATTTCACTTATTTCATAAAAAAGAGTAAGTCAAATAATTTGTTTTACTTAGGAATACATTTAGCAAAAGAAGTCCAAAAATCTTATAGCTTAAGGACACAAAACATTATTGACAAATACTAATGAAAATCATATAAATTAAAGACATTTAGCTATCAGCAGATTTAATATTGGTTTCTTCGGGAGGTAGGATAATGATAATTTTTTTTTTGTTGTTTGTTTTTTTTAGAGAGAGAGTCTCACTTTGTCACTCTCAGTAGAGTGCTGTCGTGTCACAGATTACAGCAACCTCCAACTCCTCGGGTTAGGCGATTCTCTGGCCTCAGTCTCCCGAGTAGCTGGGACTACAGGCGCCTGCCACAACGCCTGGCTATTTTTTATTGCAGTTTGGCTGAGGTTGGAACCTGCCACCCTCAGTATATAAGGCTGGTGCCCTACCTACTGAGCCACAGGCACCGTCCAGATAATTTTCTAAAATACATTGCGCTAACATCAAATGCTCAACTTTTTGAATATACCAAATGGCATTCAATTACATAATTTACATGGATGAACTACATGATATGTGAATTGTTTCTCAATAAAACTGTTTAAAATAAGTAAATAATTGAAAAATCTTTTCAGAGGTAAAGAATATTAGCTTCCCAATTGAATGATCTCCACTCTATTGGGCCCAGTAGAATAAATAAAGGCTAATTATCTCTACCTCTGGGATATAAAACCTTCTAATAAGAAAACTATGTTCTAGAAAGAAAGGAAAAAGAGAATGACATATAATTTTTCAGAAGACATGGAATAATATTTTCAACACTTTAAGACAAACATATTTTCATAGTCAAATTTTATTCACAACCAGAAAATCTCACTGAATACTAATGCATACTAAAAACACATTCAGATGTCCGTGTTCTCCAAATTTCATTGTTATTATATATTTCCTTAGGAGAATACTGGATGATACCTCCAACAATATGAGAGAGTACAAAAAAGATATGTAAGACACACTACTTAGAAATCAGGGATCACAGGACAGATTCTTAATGTGACAGCTGAACACCAAGTGTAATACATGGTGATCCATCTATATTAAAGAGAGGGTGGGTCAGAAGCAACGATCTTCTCCAAGAGACTGTAATGAGACAGATACTGCACCTGATGCAGGTAACCTTGTGATAAGTAGTGTTTTAAGGGGGTACATAATATTAAAGGAGTATGTGGGAGAATAACAATAATGAAATAGAAAAAACAAACAGGTGAAAAAATAGTAAAGCAAAAATACAAAATAAAATAACTAGTAACTCTAGTAGTTAATACAAGTATGAATAATTCTTCATTAAAACAACATGAACAAGGAACACTGAATAACCAAAAATAGTTCTATGAGAAGAGGAGAAATATAAGAGCAGGAAGAGAATAATGTCTACATTTAGTAATAACTCCAAAATATAAACACAAATAAATGATTTATGAATGTGGGGTTAAATGCCAGAAAAGATGGTTTTAGAATATGTTGACACAGATCCATGGATGGGTGTGGATGAGCAAAACAACCGATTATTACTTACCCTTTACAGTACCATTAGACTATTTAAATTACTTATACAGTAGTTAAAATCTATGCTACACCAAACGTAAAAATAGTATTTTTGAATAGGTTGAATTGGAAAATAGCATTGAGTTCTGCAAATGACAGTTATAAACACATGTGCAGTCCTCAAAGGACTATTTTCTACAACCAAAACTGAGTGCATTAACTTTGAATATTGAAGGACTAGTGTCCCCCTTCCCGCCCATCATTTGCATTCACCCTCACACACACTACTCATCCATACTCCAACAGGTGCATAGCGTCTCATTATTAGGATGACCCCAGAGAGCACCCAGGCTTATATGGAAGCTTCATCTTGACTGAGAGATTGAAAGGCTAAGCAATTTCCTTAGTTTTGTATTTCTTGTAATATTTCCCAGATTTCCAGCTTTGGCAGATCATTTAATAAATATGTTCAGCAAAAACATCTCATCTGTCAAATTATAGATTGACAGTATCACATTAATTAATAATTATAGTTATATTATTATCTTAGAAAGATGATACAAATATTGCTTCTTCTACAAATTTCTTTTCTCTGAATTCATGATGGGTTGCTTGACCGTGATACTGTTAGTTTATTTTGCTATTCTTCACTTTGCTAAATTACCTTACCCTAGCTTAAAATTATAGGTGGTCTGCAAAGACAGTAACTGTTTAGTAGCTAAGTTAAATATCTCTATTAGGGACAAACATGAGGTTATTCAAAAAGGACTTATTAACATTTAACTTTTTCCTGGGCCTCATCAGATGAATTGACAAGCATATTATACTTTAAAAACTGGGGCATTAAAATAGTTCAGCTTTGGAGAGAGGAATGAACAGAGTCCCAATTCATTTATTTATTGCTTTCTGCTCTAGAAGAGTTTCCTTCATACTCAGTCTCAGCATTCAGGTATGATTTGCAGATGATGGATAACAACTATCACATTTTGTAAAAGAACATATATGTCAGCGATGGAGCTATTTGTATCATGTTTTTATTTGTCTACTAAGCCCACATATTTTATCTACCACACTGAATAATATTTTAGCCTAAAAATAAGTTAGAACTCTTCAAAAAATCAATTATATTACAGAAATATTCCATTTGGACCAGATGCAGAGGCTTGATGACTGGGAGCAGGTGTTAAAAGTAAACAACCCCCATGCAGAGGCCAGGGTGCTTGGAGACTGCGGGAGAGAACTGCCTTCAGTTGGCTTGTTAGCTTTCTCTGTTACCTTCCATGAACTTTGCCTAATCACAATATCATTTACATTGTGGTTTTAAAATGTCTCTGCCCTTGAAATTGCCATGACAGGTCTTAATAAACAATATAAAGTATGGAAATGAGAGAGAACCCAGATCTAGGAATTACCACCCAAATTCTTAGTAAAAGTCAGCTCCTTAGCCTTGAATATTCCTCCCCTCAATTAGTAAGATTTAGAAAGACCAAAACCCACTTCCTTTGCAGGCAGCTGCTCTTTTCAAGCTTGCCTGCTTGCTCTTTGCTAAGAGGGTACTTTCACTTTTAATTAAAAACAGACCAAAAAAAAAAAAAAAAAGGCTGTGGCTTCCTGTGGATCACCAAAAACCTGGAGAAACTTCCACTCATGGTTCACTAACACCTTGACTATTCATTGTTGACTTACTTACAAATAGAAAAGCAAAGTATTTTACTCACTGCCAATTTCTACAAAGAATGGACTAAACAAGATAATTGCTCTGTGGCTGTGATTTGACTGTATTTATAATTTACAATATTATCTTTAACATAGAACTAAAATGAACTAGAATTTTGTCACCTTCTGACGTTTTTCTGTGCATAAAGCAATGGGTACACCAACACTCAGGTGCAAACTTTGATTCTTGTCAGCGCATCCTTCCTTGCATCATTGCTTCATCAGCTTCCATTTCAATAAGACTGTTTACAGCAAGGCTTACAAATAATAAATATATAGAACTCATTATATGTCCCAAGAATGGATTCATACACTACATAGTCTTAGCCAAATATTAGTTTAAATATCTTCAAGTCTGCACACACAATAGTACTTGCATTTTCAATTACTAATAAAAAAGTATTTACTATATGATGCTGTGTGGCTGAACGCAAAATTATTAACACATACTCAGTCCATTTGCATTGAACTGGGGAATCCTGGAAGACCAACACCCCAAGCTCTCCCCACGGAGAGGCAAGGATGTGGCCCCTCCTAACAATCCTCACAGGCTTTTATTGAAGTCAGGCATGAGAAAATACAGTGTAATGACAAGCTTCAAAAGAGAGTTAAAGAGTTTTCTTTAAGAGAATGATTTAACCGTTAACACATTCCGTTAACTGCACTTCTGTCTTGCCTTATTATCACTGGTAAATTCGACTCAGGCCTGCGACAGTGTGCTGTGTCTAGGGCCTATCGTCTTCAGTGCTCAGGGTCAGCAGTGATGCTTGGGTTTTTCCCACATCACTCTGTCCCCACTGCCTAGCATGATGTCCAAGAATGGCATTTTGCAAAAGACTTTGGCAATAGTTTCTTTTGCTTCTCTCCCAGGACACTATTTAAATTTGCTTCTTGTTTCATAGGATGTTCTTCAAGCAATGGACTATTGCCATAAGGAAAACAATTTCAAATGATGCCTTCATAGCCTTGGTATTTTCTCATCCATTAGTAACTGTGTCGATCAAAATTGTCCTGGACAGGATTATTCTGCACTTGTTTAGGAAAATCTATTGACACAACAGAAAGGTTACTGTGCTTTACTTGAAAATGTCAGAAAAATAATCTATACCACTTTGGCAACATTTTTTAGCAAACAAGACGGTGGGGACTAGGGGAAAATGATTTCTTTACAAAGAAATCTAATTTTTAAATATCTACATTATACTTTTCACTCATTTTTGTTTTGGATATCTGCACAAGGACACCCTACCTACACAATCACTTGCTGAGCATACACAGATTTTTTTGATCAATCATATTCACAAAATTTTACTATCATTAGGTGTTACCTTCATGTCCTTATGTATCATTATTTAAGTTGATGGATATATTACTACAAATTATGATATAAAGTAACAAAACAATGGAAGTGCCAATTTAGCAAATGTGAACAATAGCACCCAAGAGATGGGGAAACACTTTGACCCAGACAAGGAGCAACTTGTAAAGTGAAAAGTTACATAAGAAAAACTGTTCAAAGTAGTTATTGATCCAAAAAAGTGCAATTTTTACACTTATAATAGTATTTTGCTAATAAATTTTATCTTACATTATAATAAAATCTGTGAAATAATTAGGAACAAGCCACTTCATTAATTTTTCTCCCAAACAGCCAAACTGTTTATAGACCACTTGGTAATACTGAGAGCTTGCCAGTAGCCCCTGAACATACTTTGGAGATCCCTGCTTTATGACCTTAATCAAACCGAAAAGCTTTCAGCAGCTCATCTGTTTCTTGGCTGTAGCAAAAATATCACTCTTTTAAATAACCAGGAGGAGTACAGATGGAAGTGCTTAACATCCTTTCTTACAGACTTCCAAAAGCACAAAAGAAAAAGAAACGCACACACACAAAGTCCAACATAATTGATAAAAAAGCATAAGGTGAGCCAGAAGGAAATGCAACATCTCTGGAAGAAGGGGTGCATTTGGTGAGGAAGCTGCGAGTTCTGTTTCTCCACCTGTGTCCTGTCTCCTTGCAACTTCATGTTGTTCTCTGAAGACACTTTTGTTTCAGTTGGGCAGGAATTGTGGAGAGGCAGTAAAAGAAAAACACATATTTATAACAGTAAAAGCAAAGCATATCTCTTCCTGGGACATAATTCTTACTGCTTTCTGTTATCATTTGTGCAATTGTATAATGAACATTAGCCATAATATTTCCCTATTTAACAAATGGTGCTGGGTGAACTGGCTGGTGACCTCTAGAAGACTGAAACTGGACTCACACCTCCCACCATTAACTAAGGAAGACTCTCATTGGATTAAAGATTTAAACTTAAGACATGAAACTATCAAAATATTAGAAGAAAGTGCAGGGAAAACTCTTGAAGGCATCAGCTTGGGTTAATATTTTATGAGGAGGACTCCCCAGGCAATTGAAGCAGTGTCAAAAATACACTACTGAGACCTGATCAAACTAAAAAGCTTCTGTACAGCCAAGAACATAGTAAGTATAGCAAGCAGACAGCCCTCAGAATGGGAGAAAATATTTGCAGGTTATGCCTCTGACAAAGGTTTAATAACCAGAATACACAGAGAACTCAAACGTATTAGCAAGAAAAGAACAAGTGAT